>JAPYZE010001034.1:0-26962 GCA_030522805.1 Leptomastidea abnormis
AAAACAGACTACTTGGTCTCGGAAAAGCGAGGAGTCTGATCGTGTAGCTCTCTGGAAATGAGAATCAAAGAACCTCCAAAACCGACTACTTGGTCTCGGAAAAGCGAAGAGTCTGATCGTGTAGCTCTCTGGAAATGAAAATCATAGAACCTCCGGAACAGACTACTTGGTCTCGGAAAAGCCGCTGAATTCAAGAAAAGCAAAGCTAAGAAGGAAATATTAGTTTACTATAAAAATCTACACATATCCTCAGCTCACATGTTGATAGTATGGAAACAAATACTCAACAACAGACATACTTAACAATACCTATACATTCCTAAAACCAAAATTTATGTAACTCATTAATAATTCCAATATACGTAATAGGCTAAACAAAATATCCAACGTTATATAGATATATATACCCAATTCATCTAGATCATCCAAATAAAAAGAAAATGTATCCAATCTCCCCGAAATTTGTTGAAAAGAAAGAAAGAAAATCCTCCCGCCTCTTTCGTATGATACACACCAATAAATATAATATATCCTGCTATAATAGCTTATAGCAGTCATCGCTTTTAATTCCAGTCTACCTATCAAACACCCACCGCCCTTTTTCAAAACGACTCAAGCCCGGAAAATTCATAAAAAAAAAAGAAATAAGAGAAGAAAAAGAAGAAGAGAGATAGATAGAAAAAAAAACTTAGTAACGGCACATCTTACAAGAGAGAAAGCTTATATTATATTTACCGAGGATCTCACGAGCAAACATCATCCGATCACAAAAGTGTCTCCAAACCATCCTCTCTCTCTCTCTTTTTTTCTCTCTTCCTTTCGTTGACAAAAGTTTCTTTCAAATGTTCTTACATCTCTTAGTTATATATCCGCACTTTCATTAAACTCTATAGGGTCCTAAGTACATATAAGGCCCCAACAACGACGACGACGACGACTTTTCCGACGCAAATATTGTCGCGTCGATTAACCCCCGCAAGCAAGCATCAGGCGCCGCTTGTTTTACCCCCGGAAAAACATAGAGGGAGGAAAGGGGAAGTAGATGCACTCTAGAATATTTGAAGCTTCCGGACATACACACACACACATATATACACATTGTATACCCACACATCAGAGACAGGAGGACACTTTTGCGATCTGTCTCTGTTTGCTGTCTCTTGTGTGCAGTGGAACCCAGCTCCGGTTACCAGAGAGGACCTGCGGCGACTCTTTAACTGAAGCTTGTATATAGGTATATGACTGAGCTGACTTTTTTTTTTTTTAAGAAGACGAGCGGAAAGCCGAAGAAAAACCGGTCGGATAAATTTATGTGAATGTAAGGGTGTATGTGTATATGTATGTGTATATGTGCTTAGATGGGAGTGATCTATGGGTTGTAAGTAGTGGCGGGTAGAATATTGAACGGGAGAAAAATATGATTTTTCACACGAGAGAGAAATATTGTGCTGCTCGATGAAATGAGATGATGAAGGGAAAAGAAGAAATGGGAGGGATTGGTATTATATATATAACGGTCAGCACGTGATATTTCATTTAATGATACATTGATCTTTTTTTCGATTGTGATTGTGTTTATGGGGATGTGGATTTTCTTTTTTTTTTCTTTTTTTGAGATTGTTATTAGAAAATGATATCGTGTGTGAAAAGAGAAATGTAATGGTTAATAAATGTCTTTATGATTTATAATGGAATGTAAGATGGAGAAATTTTATATAAAATTTTGGATTCCTTAAATTAAACGATTTGTACCTATTGCTAGAAAATAGGTTTTTTTTTTCTTTATTTTTTGGAGATGATAGATGAAGAAACTTTATACGTTTCTTTTGATAATAATTTTTCCAAGTATTCTGTTGAGATAATACGAATTCTAATAATTTATTTTTCTATTTTTTTAATTTTTGATTTAATTTATTTTAATACAATAAATAAATGATTAAATATATTAAGTAAAAATTCCATAAAATAAGAAATACTATTTTCCGAAAAAAAAAAATGAAAAAAATCGATCATTAGAAATTTTAAAAACTCACATATGTACCACATACGTTCGGTATCGGGTGTATTCTCTCATTTAGCAGCTCTCGTATATAATAAGTATCTCACGAAAAAAAGCGATTAATGAATCTTGCGCTTTTACCAAGAGTTTCAACGGCATACCGCCACACATTAGATCCGTTATTTTTCACAGGCGCAAGACACACCTACTTTTACGTCATTTTGGGGATATTGGTTATTTCGGTCAGTTTTTCGATTTGAAGCTGAATTTTTGATCTATGGAGGATGAAAAAAAAAGTTTGATGGCTTTTGTTTGTGCTTCTACTTATATTTTGCGGCAATTTTTCAGTTTTTACGGGAGGATGGTATACGTTCGATCATGAGCATTTCATAATCTTTGTAACCTTTTGTTTATGGAGGTTTAGGTGTTGGAAAGTGCATTCACGCCCTTTTTATTTGGCTTTATACCAAGAAGGTAGCGGAGATCTTTTAAACTTAAATTTAAAATTTTTTATTTTTTCATATAATAAATTTTGAATTGTATAGAGAAAATAATGTAAAAACTGTATATAGAAAAAAGTTTATGAATGTTTATTTTTAATACAATCAAATAATGCTCATAAATAACTAATTGGAGAATCAAATCAATAATAAATGGATTTAATAAAGAAAAAATAAATAAACTCAAATTATTATTGCAATCATTATTATTTATATTTATTAATTAATTAATTATTTAGTAAATAAAGCAATACAATAATATTAAAATTTATTTGGTAATTGAAACTGTGCACAGTAGTCACCTGAAAAATATAAAATAAAATTCCAAATAATTATTATTATTCAATTATTTGAATTTTATACTTCAATATATACATTATTTTAATTGTTATATGTTGATAGTATGTGGAAACACGTACCTTGAGCAAAACATTTTCCACTTCTCATGCAACAGATTGGCCTTTTTCCGTAAGTTTTGAGTTTGCATTCCGAGTTTGTTAAGCACTAAAAATGTGAAAAGATTTTTTTTTTTACAAAAGTATAAATAAAAATAAACTTAATAAGTATTTAAATAACGAGAAAAAATATTATAAATGTTTTTTTTTTCTTCAATTAGTGAAAGCGTAATTCTTTTTAATGTAACTGATTATAAAAAATAAAGACAAAGCTTAAGTTAAAAAATATATTTTAGTTTATTGATCTGAAGAACGTTACTATTTAGATCTGTTATATAAAGAATGCTCAATATTTTAAATTACTAATTATTTTATCAAATTTTTTTTGTCAACTAATGGACACTTGTTTTTTCGTCAATTATATACTCTTTTAAACTTACTTGCTAACGCTTATTTTTACAACAATCATTATTAATACAGAATAATTAAAATTAATTTATAGGTAATGATAAAGTAATAAAAAAATTAAAAATAATAATCTTAACTGCCATTTTTATCACTAGTCAAACAACTAAAACAATTATTTTTTTAATCCACATTTTATAGCTTAATCTCATACATAAAATTCTAATTTTATTTCTTAAATAAACTGCGACTTATCTTTTTTAAGTTTATTCAAATTAAAAATAGAAAATTACGAAACAAATTAATTTATTAAATAGATAAAATAGCTAATAATAATATTACTATTAATTAATATTATTATTAATAATTATGTATAATAATTTAAAAAATAATCTAAGTTTATATTTAAATTTTCTTCAATATCAGTATTTTTTTTCACATTTAAAATATTAACTATTCCAAGCTAAAAAAAAAAACGAACCACATAACCGCCACAGAAGCATAACAAACATAATCGACTTCTATAAACGGAAATACGTCGACGTAACTCCCATAAAATTTTTTAACGTTCCAGAAATGCAAATAAGCGCCAGTTCGGTGACCGATTTTTCTCATCGAGTCCAGTTTACGCTTTACCGACTTTATAAAACGTATACCTGCGAATATATAACGAATAAAAACATACATGGGTCCTGAATAAAAAAAAATCTAGTTTTACATGAAGGAGACGAAAATCGAGTATAGCTTAGCCTACATATTATAAACGTGCTCGACTGGAAAGTTCTGGATCGACTTGTATTTTTTGACGTATTTTTAGATCTGCTGTAATAATTGTTCGTAACGATTAATAACTTGTTGTATTGTATTTTTTAACGGTTTTTTTTATTATTCGATTGTGATAATTAACTTATTTAATGAAGATTAATAGATGGTGATATTGTTAAATTATTTTATTACCCATTATATGCGTTGATTAATTTATAACACTTGCTAAAATTTTTGGGACATTTCATAATTCATGTAATCACTCATAAATAATAGCAATTAAAGACTTACGCAATTAAACTTAAAAACGAAGAAAAAAACTATTTTTAAATCTTAGCTTGCAATAGATCTAAAATATGAAGGTCAGGGATACCAAGAAATTGCACGCATATATCCATTACCACGACAAAGTGCATCTGTACAACAATACCCATATGCCAGTTGTAATCGAATCCCTACTTGCATACATGTAACCATCCCTGAATTCGTGACAGTAGTAGCTCTTTCATACACCCTAGTGACACAGTTCGCATAACTACAAATTTGGCCTACTAATAATATATAAATATACATTTTGGGGTGCAAGTATTAAGTATTGGGTTTATACCGATGTTTGATAAATCGATATCTGATTTTACGTGTATCTTTCTGTCGTATGATTGAATTTAGATTAATTTATGTTGCTCTTTGCATAATTAATGTCATATTGTAAATGTTCGAATATGCTAATTAATGACATTTAGACACATGTTTTTCTCGTATATTGCAAAAATGATATTTTTTTCAGGTCAACGGTTGTTGAACTGCGCATAGAATAAGAAAGTTGTGTTAAAAATTGTACAAAGTAATGGTTTTCGCTGCAACAAGACTTTTAGAATATTTAAAAAAAATATATATGTTTTAAAGCAACTATTATTTTCTATCTTATTTTTTTAGTTTAATCTAAATAAATAATGAGCCTTAATTTTTTTTTTTTGGATAGTAAGGACGAAGGATATACGCGTAAAAAAAATGCATTAAGAATATAGAATAAGAGTACGAGAGAGAGAAAAAAAGAGAAAGATAAGGGAGGACTAGAAAAAGAAATAGAGAGGAGAAAGAGAGAGGAAGGGGGATACGGAGGGTATATATGTACACAATGAGAAACGGGATCGAGAGCCGGAAGCCGTCGATCCGGAACGTCGAATTTGGGGCACACAGGACTCCTTTGCTCTATACTATATAATATTATACGCATCATTTTCCCCTCCTCCTTTACTTCTTCTTCTTCGTCGACTAAACTTTTTTTTCTCGTTCGTTTATAATAGATCTCCCGGTACCTATATATATCGTACAACGACTTTCGTACCTGCGTTATACATTCGACGACTATGAGGGCTTGGATACAGTTTTTCACGAAAGAAATCTAAGGTATATATATATATATATATGTATGTACGAGGATCTTCCTGAGCTGTATAGAATATAGGAAAGAAGAAGAATAAAAAAAAGGAGCCGCAAATGACAATAGGGTACAGTGCGTAACACGCGTTGACAAGCCGGAACGACCGGATAGAAGTCGATTTTTCGCGATATATAATATATGATGTAGAAGGTATATACCGCTTTTTTCCCTTTTTTTTGTATAGGTAAGTTTGAATTGGGTGGCGTGAACTTGGATTTGTATGGTGTTATAGCTACTGGTACTAGTGGGACTAAGGATTTGGCGATTATTTTTTTTTTTGGGGGATGTTTTGGAGGGTTCTTTTTTTTAGGGTTTGGATGGGATATGTGCGATTTTTTTGGAGATTACACGCGAATTGATATTTAAATTGTACGGAGATGTGCGACTTAGTAGGTACCAGGTATGTTGAAGTGATGTAGAAAATTTTGCACATAGTTAAAAAGTTTTTTTTTTTTTTAGAATGATTAAAGTATGCAATAGCTATGTTGGAATATTTATGATTTCATGAATTTTATGGTAATAGGAAGATGCGAGAAATTGTAGTAGTGCTGATTACATTAGATGTATTTTTTTATAGGAACTTTAAAGAAGGTCGTTTGTTGTGTATTGAAATATGTTAAAAATAAAGAGCGAAACTGAACGTAGAGCGACTTGCTTTAGAAACGATCTACCATTCGTCTTTTAAATTTTACTTTTTTATCACTAAAGGTGATGGATGAAGGTAGACGTGATTTTTTGTAACTATTACTAAATTAAAAATTTTTTAAATGTTTTATTTTTTTTTTTTTTCTACATACATGCAATAATCTTACTTCACCTTTAAACAAAATATAAAATACAATACACAGGTGTGACCTATATAAAAAAAACCTCAAATACAATAAAAAAAATTATTTTTCAAAAAATCTCCAAAAAAAAAAAAAATCCAGAGGTTACACGGAAGCCCTACACACTCAAAGCTCCAAATACTTTCGAAAAAAAAAGGAAAAATAAGATTTTATAAACCAAGCCGTTAAAAGGGCGTGTGTGCGACATACGTCAGTCGGACACGGGACGCGTGACCAAAAACTCTCCATTTGGAGAGACACACACACACTTACACACTCTATCTATATAGCAGAGGCATACGGCGAGAAAGAAGCCTTTTTCGGTGGCAAGTTTTTCACGGGTCCTTGGGCGTTGTCGTGCGGCTTGCAGATGTTCTCTTGCTTTCTCTTACGTGGTATAAAATTTCCCTTCTTCTTCATCTTATATACTCTTTTAGATCGTTTCGCGCTTAAGCGCATTTGGGGTATGGATTACAATATATATGTGTGGCTTGCAAGTACACTTTAAACATACTTTTTTTCACAGATAATGAGTGTGTATGAGTATAATATCGGTATATGTAGGTATTATACGGACCGGTTGAGTGTGATCGTTGTTTTTTCTTTGCGGTCGCGGACGAACGAAGATTTAATTAACGATTCGATGTAGAGACAAACAAAAAGGTGTAAGAAAAGTGTCGCGATGTCTGTTTCAATTTTTGTATTTCTTTAATTTTTTTATTTTTCTTCATTTATAAAAAAAAAGAAGAAAAAAAATATGTTATACCGCTTGTTGGAAGTGTTTAATTTAAACGCCGTTAAAAACGAACATTTAAAAACGGTTATTCGAAACCCAAAAGTCCAAGAAAAAATAAAACCATCTGCTGATCTCAAAATTATAACATATCGCAAAGAACGTTATATCCCTATATTTTGATAAATATTCACCAATCAATAAAAATTAAGAAAAACACACACATACACCCATACCATTTTCCTTTTCCATTTTCCAAACCTAATCCTCCCTAACATTACGTTTAACGAACTTAACGCTTCATTTAAAAAAAACCAACTAACACCCACAACCTTTACCTTAACCTTTACTACTATCACCACCACCAGCATCAGCAACACTAAAAACCCTAATGAACATTTGATTATACCAGTAAAGACCTAACACTAAGTTTTACGCGAAAAATCATCTTCACCGCCTTCTTTTCAAACTTTTCCTCCAAAAAAGAACCTATATATATCCCCATCTTCCTCTTTTATTACTTCACTGCCGGCGGTCCGTTTTTACACCTTCATTCAATATATATCCCCCTTACACTAACACAGAGATGAGACACATCCCCCCTTTTTTTTTCTCTTTCAACCCATAGAGAAAAACAATAGGTAACCCAGGTCGAGTAAAATATTTGCAGCGATAACTCAACTAGACACCTTTGCCAAACTGCTTACATGTATATATATATACCACACACGCGGTAGTGTCAATTTGAAAAGCATTGACTGACTTGTCTTTGACTGACATTGAAAACAGTTATATAGCCTTTTAGTCAAAAGTTCCTATCCTATACTTATACTGTATACCTATATAGATATATAAGCGCGTGTGCGGCCCTATTATATTAGAACACACTCCGAATCGAATGAGATTTTGAATAGGGTTTTTCATTCTCTTTCTCTTGCGTGCAAAACGCCCACAACTATATAATATATACCAGTTGTGTCGGCACCAGTAAATTTTCTCTCTCATTTACACCGCGCTGATGGTGGTAAATTTTAAAGTTTAAAGGCGGTATATTTCTTTTGCGTGAAAAAAATTTTTCCGCATAATGTACTGTATACCAGAAGGTAGTAGTAGTAGTAGTTGTAGTAGTGGTTTTTGTGACCTTTTACCGTACATGTATTTAGAAAAACGTTATATGATCGCCGCTTGGCCCTTTTGGTCCATCTGTTCGAGAAATATATAGAGAGTACTGACCAGTAGTGTATACAGCTATAGGGTAATGTGACACCTCGACTAGTCTATATAATTCTTTTCCTCATTTTTCCTGCTTTTAAGTTATAAGTGTGTATACAACTTTGAAGGGGCCCTTCTCTTTTAGAATATTTCGCTGCGGGTTCGTTACATACTTGTTACGTTAAAGAAATCCTTGTACTATATAACGCTGTGTGGTATGTATAATGTTTGAAAAATTTATGAAGTTAAAATTGGTGAATAGACACTTTGGTTGACGAAGGAGAGTGCTTATTTTTTTGGGTGAAGGAATATTGTATTGATATGGATTCTGAGTATTTTGTAGGATAGTTTTTGGGTATATGGTATTATATTTTTGGTACTTGAGATAATATGCGTGCAGGGTGACTTTTATTTTGTGAGTGTTTAAAGACGATTTAATAGTAATGTAAGTTGTTCATAAAAATTGTATGAAATGAATAGTAGGTTAAAACATATTGCGTAAATTATGTCATTATACACAAAATTTGAAATTCATGATTCGAAATACACTACAATCATATACGCATAAGTAGTAGGCTACAAAACTCCGTTTAACAACTACTTTTCAAACGCGGAAACCGTTCCAAAATATCAACCTCCTAATTCACCTAAAAAAAAATTATCAAAAATAGAAAAAAAAACAAAGTCATAAGATCACACGCATTAACCATCGATCTCTCATCGAAAAAAATTCATCTTTAAAATCCCTTGAGGTGCAATAACCAATAATGCTTGCTCGCTCGCTCGCGACAGCTGATGATCGAGATAAAATTTTATATACATATATATAAAGACACGCGCGCGTGAGGCAGACATCGTGTGTGCATCATCATCATCATCATCTTCTATATAGAAGGATATAAAGTGTCGCGTTCATATAATCGTGTACAGGCTGATGCTTTATTTTTTTTTTTTTTTGGAGAATTTTGTCCTTAAGGTATTGACTATGCTCGACATGGGACTCTTTTAGGGATTATACTTTTTTTTTTTTTGGTCGGTTGTATATACCAATAGCGTGTTGAATAACGCGCGTGCCGATATAGTAGTATATCGGTCGAAAGATGCATCGTTATTTTTTTTTTTTTTTCTAATGTGGAGACTAATGGATGAAGATATGTGTAACTTTTAAGGGGAAAAAAGGAAGAGATAAGAAGGATCCTAATGCTTCTTGCTTTTGGATTTTTAGGAAGAATGATGAGGATAAGGGAAAAAAAAATTATTAGATGGTTTCTTATAGTTTTTTTTTTTTTTTTCAAATTTCCAGAAGGGTTGTTTTCTGCGGGGAAAAAATCATTAATAAATTCAAACTCCCTAAGTGATCATTTAGGAGATTTATGATTTTTTTATGGGACATAGTTAGTATTAGCTTCTTTTCTAAGATGTATCGGATATCTTTTGAAATGCGAGGTAATGTACTGGTTTTCTTACGCGTTTTTTTTTTCTTTTTTTGAGGAATTATATGTATCATAAATTTTAGAGAAAGTTTTAGGGAAGGGTGTACGTGGCTTAGAAACGATTATAAAAGTAAAGATATCTTTTTATATGGGGTAAAGATGGATAAAACGTTTACGTGGAATTGACGCGTGGCTTGTAATTGATGATGTAACGACATTTCTTTTTTTTCTTTGATGATCGTTTAAAACTACTTTGTTCTCTAATATTACAATTTTAGTATGAAAAGGTAACGAGTGTAAAATTCTGCAGTGACTAAAGTAAAGTAATAAGAAAAAAAAAGCTTACACGTCAATCTAACAAAAAACGCGTGTCAATCAATTTTTTTACTTATTCATTCAAATTCACAGTTCAAAAACCTCAGAAACTCATAAATCCAAATATAAATATATATATGCCGCACTCGATTGCAAATAGAAAATTAGATTCAAGTATCATATACATACGTTTTATACGATATTTCGGTATAATAAAGTGAGACACTGGTTGCTTCTATACATACATCTACATACTTATACATACTTATACATACGTATATATTCCTATATAGTAGCAAGTCGGCTGGATAATTTGAAAGCGATCCACGCGGACAGCTGCCCGCCTTACGCGTTAAATATTCAGCGAGACTGTATATACATACTAGCCAGCCGGTGCCAGTATGGTTTATATATATTATATGTAAACCATGAATTTTTGTGTGTATATACCTTACCATTTCTCTCTCTCTCTCTCTTTTTCTCTCGTTTTCTCGCTCACTTGCTCTGAGCTATAAGGTTCCCTTTTCACTTGCACTTCCCCCCTTCTCTCTCTCTCTTTCTTTCTCTCTCTTTGTAACTAAGGGGATCTTTTAAGGAGGCATTGCTTGGTGGCACCCGCGCGTGTACTTATATTATATATACGCACGTGGGCACGCGCGCAATCTGAGTGAAAAATGAGATGTTTGAATAAAAAGAAGAAAAAGAAGAAGAATAAAAAAAAAGGTATATTGTATATGAGTATAGTGACTGTATGGTGTATGCTAACTTTTTTTTTTGGTAGAGTATTGCTTGCAATTCGCGTTTTCTGTGTGGTTTTTTTATGAAATATTTGTGATCGTTTTTGTTAGATATGAACGTGGTTCATTTTTTTTTTTTTTTACATAGTGTGAATTTTTTTGAATTTTGTGGATGGTGGATATAAAATATTAAGAAAAAATGAAAAAATTATGCTTTAGTTAGTAGCACAAGAAAAATTAGTGTACACGTGTATATAATACCAAAAATATAAATGAATAATCGATGGCACAAAAATTCTAATTTTTTTTAATCAAGATCAAATTATTGAAATTATTGATTATAAATTTATATGGTTATACGAGTTCATCTGTTCGTCTTTTATAAACGTCAAGAAAAAAAAGAGGGACGTACGATACCAATATATTTGAAATTCGAGCAATATTCAACGACAGAAAATAACATACCGGTACACCACATTGATTTTTGTAATTATTTAAAAAAAAAATGAAAATCATCGGTTAGGCCAACCATACCGATCAACATTCCTGCACAAACTCAAAAAAAATTGCTCTTAAAACCAAAAAAAAAGAAAAAAAATAAAGTCAAAATGAAATAAATTCGAAAGATCTATACCGAATATATATATATATATATATATATATATATATATATATATATATATATACATAAGCCAAAGCACGAAATATCCATCAGCTACTCTCTTTTACTCTATCTATCTATCTTTCTCTCTTTTACTTGACTTAATCACAATTTAGCTCGTGTACGAAGCGGCGACAGGCCTCGCGTGTATGTACCAGACCGATCGTGCCAACCGATATGTATATACGTATATACCAACACATACATTGCACGCGCGTGGCGTCAAAAGAAAGATGCTGTGTGAGAGAGAGAGAGACTTAACTTCTTTACTCGCGTGCTCGCACCACGCGCCGCTCTTTAAAATTCAACTCAGAACCTGTGGATATCGTCGCGTCAAGTCAGCCGGCTGCTGCTATAGCTCTGCAAGCTATTTATGTATAAGTAAACTTATCTCATTTCTTATTCTTGTGAAAATTCGCGATGAGACCTTGACGTTTTTACTATACTTTTATTGCTTTGTTATTGCTCTTGATGTTGTTTTTGTAGATCTGATCTGTTTATTTTATCTGATTCTAGTTTATGCTCTAGTTTAAAGTGTCATTTTTGTCACGTTTTTGTTCTTTTTTTGTTCAAGTTTACGAGAAAAGAAAGATTTTTGAATGTTTATGTGTTTGCGGAAAGTATCAGGAGTTAAGATCGATGTTGATTATTTTGTTTTTTTCTTGGAGGATCGGTTAGCACCTATTGTATAAATGTGGAATAAATTAAGTGTAATCTTGGAATTGTATCTGTGGAGATAAAATAGAAATGTTACAGTTGCATAAATTATAAAAAAATTTTGTAAATTTAGGCACTTGTAAAATTATATTAACAAAATTTTTTTATATCTTGAATGTGTTTTACATTAAATATTTGTTAAAAGAATGATAAATTTATTTGCTTGGAAAAAAAAATTACCATTTACGTTAAATTTGATCGAAATTATTTATACATGCAAAAAATAATTTAAAAAAAAAAAATGTTTCAATTTTAAAACAAACGAACGGTAAATACAGTTACATCGATGATGAAGTCGTCTTCTTGCATCTCGTCTACATAAGTTATTCTCTTCTTTTTTTTTTTTTTTTTAACCACATCGCTAATTTGCACTTAAAATTACTGTGTAACTGCTCGAGGGTCAAGCATATCTTTATCAGATCTTTCTCTCTCTCTCTTTCTCTCTTACTATATACGAAAAACCAATCGATTTTCGTCACGTATATCTCCCTTACTTTTTCCTCATCCAAGAAAGAAAAAAAAAACAGAGCGATTTTTCGAGTGGAAGTTTGCGGAAAAGACCCTCTAGTTATAAAAGACATGATAACGATCTAAAAAACTTCCTTCTGAAACGAGAGCAAAAAAAGAAGAATGCGTTCACCAATTTTCTCCTCACATACGTCCTTGAAAAAAAAAAAAAAATTTACGAGATCATCTTCATTTGCTTACCAAAAAAAAAAAAAATACGTTAGAAAAATAATAATCACAGTTAACTGTCCTTCACACACACTCACATATTCAAATTGTTTCTCGAAAAAAATGTTAGCAGCTTAACTTTCTCATTCGAATGTATTACGGAAAACCTTCAAACACTACTCGTAAACGCTTGCATCGAATATACATTACATTCTAATACACTCGACTTGCATCATATAACATGCCTAAGGCGTCTTGCAATTAAAAAAAATTCACATATATACGTATTTATACACGCACTTATAAGCCAAATGAGTAGTAAGAAATACATAAAATAAAGAAAATAAAGTAAAAAAAAAGAAACTTGCACCAATATAAGCTTCCGTCGTGGCACGCGAACTCTTATGTCATTGGCTCAAGTCTTTCTCTCAATTCGATTTTCACAATTAAATCACATTGCAATATATATATTTTTTTTAACTATTATTTACTACATTTTTACGCAAGTTAGACATATACAAGTATTGAGTGCATCGATTATATTTTTCGTGTGTGTGTAGCTACAGCTCGTTATTGCGAATTTTTATGTTTTTATTATGTTTGCACTTGCTTTTTTTATTTTAGTTGCGTGTATGTACAATATATTATTGTGTCTTGTTAAGGATATATATTAACACTCGATTTCGTTAACATACTTATTAATATATTAAGCCAAGTTGACGTAACGATATATACTATATGTTATTATTATTATAGTATTTGTTGTATTTTTAAAAAAAAGCTGATAAAATAATAAAACTCGTGACTAATTAATTAATATTTTTTTTCAAATTTTATCTTGTACACTTATTAACATTTTATCAAAAAAAAAAATTCATTTAATAAAATCAAATAAAATATAATTTAAATCACAAAAAAAATAATAAAACTAAAACAATCAACTAACAATACACACGCAATTATAGGTATAACTTAAAGTTCATCAAATGAATTTATACACGGTAAAGCAAAGAACAATGAAAAAAAAAAAAAATCAAACTAAAAATCACAGTAGCCCATTCTTTTTTTTCCTCCTCCTCTTCCTTCTCTTTCGTTGTTACTTATTTTTTTTCCCTCTTCTTCTCTATACTCCGACGACGTCTCAATTATCCGCTGGATCATGAATAATCTTTCATCCGTGATTTTTTACCGGCTTCTCTTCTCTTCTCTTCCTTTTTTTTTTTTTAACATGCCGATTGAAATTGAAAAAAAAAGAGAGAGAAAGAGGAAAAGAAGGAACGAGTGGCGTATATAGTAGAGTCTGTTATAATAGTATATAGTCTCGCTCGATTCGTCGCGGTGTATTACTTCTGTTGTTATTATTATTATTATTGTTGTTATTATTATACTTATACTTATATACATTTCTATTTATATATTTTTATATATTCCTATAAAATAAAAAAAAAAATCTGTTTTTCTACCTTCATTCGCAAAGTCGCTTTTTATTTATTCAATTGTTCACGTTTAATAATGTATACTCCCTTTTTACACGTATACCTTATAAGATCTCCTTGAGATTTCTATTATTGGTCTTTACATACATACATACAGAAATCGTTACTCGCCCCCGCAGATCATTCAATTACATACATACATACATACGAATCAATGGTAGTATAACCAAAAGAGGCACAAAATTAGACGATTTTTTTTTTTTTTTTTTTTTCATGGATTCGCTTGGCAGAACACGAATACAATTTACCTATACACACACGTTTTTCTTTTCTTTTCTATATAATACGCAAAATCAAACGCTCTCTTTCTCTCTTTTAAATCTTTTTACATAAGTACAATACATAAATCTTAACAGAATAAGTAAGTATAGGTACTCAGCGTTTTAAGAAAAACAAGACATACGCAAATATATTTTATATTTCAATGGAGCGTGGCGAGAAGAAGTTCATTTGCTAAGAAGAGACTTTCCCCCTTTTATACCCGCTATATACTTTAAAAGAGTATAGCGGTTAAGTACAAAGAAATTTATAAAACCAAAGTTAATAATCAACTGTATAATACTATTGCAAAAGCTATATACCTTTCTGTAATACTAAATTCGGTGTAATAGTCGTAGTAGGAGAAGAACGAGTATAGTTATAGGGAGAGATATCGAATTGGTAAAGGGGAACCCCCCGCAAGAGAGAATATCAGAGAAACGAGGCACTTGCCACTGCTTGCTTTGGTGGTTTTTACGCTCGAGCGCTTCTTTTTTTTTTATATTATATCATATATATATATATAGAATACTCTGAAATTGAGCTTTCTTGAGCCGCATCGGATGGACGTTAATATATATACATAAAAAAAGAGAAGGAAAAAAAAGAAGAAAGAAAGAAACGGAGCTTGGAAATAATCGGATTGTTTAGCGGACAGAAGTAGTATAGGAGTGAGTGAGAGAGAGAAAAAGAGAGGTTCCGGACCACCGGATAGTGCTTATATACCTATATACTTGCAAGGCACTTTGGGAGGCCAGTTTTTTGGATGAGGCTAACTATATACTGCTATTGCGGATGGTACCGCGGCTAAACTCGCGAGTAAGCGGGGGCAAACACGCGCGCGCGCCCCCATCTCTCTCTCTCTCTTTTGTCTTTTGGGATCTTTATCGAGTACCTATATATAGATATATATAAAGTTGTGTGGCTCATCTCCAAGTATACTATACTGTGCTTTTTATATATACTTGCGCTTACCTTTTCTACCTGTTGTATCTGTTTCTCTGCGTATACTTCTATACTCGGATAAAATGTTCTTCGGCACTTTTTCTTTACTCTTCAAGTTTTTGTTTCATTTCTTCGTCTTCTTTTTCTTCTTTTTTTTTTTTTTTTTTTTTTTTTGTTTGTTCGTTTTTCTTCTCTTTTTTTATCGATATACAAGTTTGAATTGATGTTGCACGTGCCACGCGAGAGAGATGTAGTATATAAGGTAAAAAGCCCCCCTACCTTGATGTTGTTGTTGTTGTATTATTCTTTCTAATGGTACCGCGACGAGGTATAGTCTTGTTTTTTTTTTGTTTTTTTTTTAATTCGACTGCCGTGATATTGCGACCAATTTGATGATTTAATTTTAAGACCTTTCCTTTTTTTTTTTTGTTTGACTTTTTTATTTTATTATTCTCTTGTAGTTATTTTTTAGTTTTTAATTAACTTATATATTTTTCAGAGAAATCATTGATTTCTCTACACAATGTACATAAGGAAGTTTAAAGCTGTTATAGCATACAAGTTCAGATTAACATTGTTGCAGTTATTGGTTTTGTCATTTAAATGTTACGATTATTGGGTAAGTACATAGCGATATATATGCATGTATAAATAAATTTAAAAAATTACATTTGCAATAAATATAATAAGTAACATACCAATTTCATATTGGTATAATTAATAATAAAAATTTTCGACAAATTTATGTGTCACCAAAGTATATTACCAACACAAAGTTAAATATTAAAGGTAAGCATATAAGAAATTAGCCAACAAGTCATCACCCCCTTAATCCGTTACGTCAAAAAACAAAAAATAAAAAAAAAAAATTATAACGGGTCACCATAGCTGCAGCATAATATAGGTAACGTCTGCACAAGTCGACTAAAGTACCTACAACGTCATCGAAAAAAAAAAAACAATAAAATGAAAAATATTCATCGTTCGAGAAAGAGATGATAACACGCCGATGTAATTACGCATACCGCGAGATAAGAATCTTTCATCGTATATGCTTTATATATACATATATATAAGTCTGCTCGAGATGCGCAAACGCTATACGATATATATTTTACAAGACCACCACTGTAGAAAGACGAAGATATATATAAGAGAGAAGAAAGAGAGTGAGTATAGTATACCTAAGCGTCCCGCAAATTAAAAGAGAAAAATCACTCGGCAAAGCAGAGCATCGCATATATATACCTATACTTACCTATATATATACTGCAAGCACCACACCGATTAAAAATCAAGCGTCGCGAAAGAAAGAGAGAGATAGAAGGAGAGAGAGAGAGAGAGAGAGAGAGAGAGAGAGAGAGAGAGAGAACGTTTATAATCCCTCCTAATTGCGTACCTCGAAACTCCATCAGTATACATACGTATATACCTCTACACTCACCGAAAGATAGATAGTATAAGTAAAGCAAGTTAAATGTTAAGGAAAAGAGCAAAAGTGGGAGAAAAAAAAGGGAGAGAGGGGGAATCCCCCCTAAAAACAGTGCAATGATCGTAAATGCGGTAAACTCGAAGTTGAGTGTGCTACCAACACCAACACTACTATCCAAAATCAGAGTACTAGTCAACAGAGCGTGTCAAGAAATGAACTCGCCACAAGCCTGGCACACGAGTAGGTAGGTAGGTATAGGTATATATACAGCGGTGTCTTGATGATCTTATGCTGTTTTAAAAACAGCTCACCTGGTCTGATTTGTAAATCATGTCCGCGTGCTCGATGCTGATGCTGCTGCTGATGCTGTGTATATATATACCTTGACGATTGGGAGCCGGTATTAAAAAGGAGGAGGAAGAGGGGAAGAAGGGGGGGGGGAAAGATACTTTGGCGTCGCGTGCGATGATTGCCCATCAGCAAGCAAGTTGAGCGAGCGTGCGCGCGCGCGCGTGGTTTCTTTCGGCTGCTGTGTGCTTACCTTTCTTTATATATACAGATATATACACCGATTCATGCAAGCGAGGGAAGGGGGGAAGAGTTTTGGGTTTTATGTATGTATGTATGTATAGCTTGACCGACGACGACGACGACGCCGGTTTTTTGCGAAGAGGATTAAGTATTGGTGTGGCTTATTCGTTTTTTTTTCTTTTTTCTTTTTTTTAGGGAGAGGGATGAAGTACGAAGTAAAGGAGTATAAGGAAAGGGAGAGGTGATTTTGTTCGCGTGTCGTCGTGATCGTCGTTTTACGCGCGCGCGCGCTCGTGCGCGTGCATATATCCATATAGGCACATCATGTGAGATTTGTGAAAGCGCGCTATATTTTAGTGAGGGGCTTGGAGAGTGAGAGAGAGAAGAGACTGTTCATTTTTGGCAATTCAACGCCCTTGCTACTTTTTTAGGATGACGGGTGAAAAAGGGTTGGGAGGAGAAAGAGGAGGGGGTCTGATTTGTTTTGGGCGGGAACGTATGTGTATGTATGGATGAATTTTTGCTTGATGGTATAGATATATATGGGATTTTGTCGACGTTTATTTGAGGGTAAGTGTGGGGATGATGAAAGTGGAGAGTGATGTGTATGTGTGTGTATATGGGGATATCGAGGCGAAATGTTAGTCATTATATGTTATGTTTTTTTCAAATTTGTACTTACGTGTGCAAAGGGTTTCTTTTTTATATATATGGGTGGAATTGCTGATTTAATATTTATTTGGGGATACATATGAAGTTTTAGGGGATTTTTTTTGGGATGAGTATGAAGATGAAGTTTTTTTTTTTATGTGATGTGTGTGTTTATAAGGAAGTTTGGAGGATTTTTTTGGGTTTGATGAATAATTGCTTGTCGTCGATGAATTTTTATTGAATTTTTTATGGTTTTTGATTATTTTTCTTTTTCTTTTTTATTTTTTAATTTTGGAACACAATACTTTTTTTATACTAAATTTGAAATAAATAATATATTTAGATCAAAATTAATGTTTCTTTTTATTTCTGAGAAATTTAATATTATAAATCCGGAAGTTATAAATGATTGAAGAGTATTGAAACCGTTAAGCGAAGTTTACGGTAAAAATAATCTTTTAAAATTACAGAAATTCGAAAATTTCTTTCAAACGAATTTTTATATATTATACACCATTTACGTATTTACATTTTTCTCTGATATTTATCCATAAGTATACATATATATATTCCAACAAACATTACAATTAAATCCCGATTAAAATAAAATATTTGTAAATAATATAAGAGAGAGAAAGCAAAAATAAAGTCAATTCGAAACGTCGCTTTAAATATGTAAATCAAAACAAAAACCATCATTTCAACTTCAAAGTATATACAGTGTATATGCAGTTTATCACAAAATCGCATGTCACTAATAATCAGAGAAAAAAATTTTTTTACCGGACACACACACACACACTTCAAAATCTTTCATTCTTTTTTTAATTTTTTTTTTAAACCCATAAAATTCGAAATTCTTAAAACGTACTCTCTGCTTACACACATCGTCGTTGTCGACGTCGTCGTCGTCGTCGTCATTGCCATCGTGGACAAAATTACACTTCAAATTTTGTTCTCTGAATAAACTGGCAAAATACTCATGTATACTTCAAAATTCAGCTCATCTTCCTTCTCATATCCTCCTCGTCTTCGTTGTCGTCATCTTACATACAGAAACAGTAAGGTAGCCGTAAGGGTTTTTCACTTACCTCCACTCAAAAAAAAAAAAAAAAAAAAAAAAAAAAATTCAATCTTTTGAAGTACACGCGGCTTACAAAAAAAAAAAATGAAAAAACAAAATCTTCCAAGTCATGAAAATTTACTCAATTTGCTTTAATGCCGGAATTCACCCCTCAAAGGCATACAAACTCATGTCTCTCTTTTTCTTTCTCTCTCTCTTTCTTTTTCGCGTGCGTAATTTAGGCAACTACAGCACACCGTACATTCAGGGTGTGTATATATGCAGTGAGTGTGTACGTACTTACTTGCAACGACTCAAGCGTATTTTCGCGGCGTGTTTCTTTTCTAGATACACGTTATGTATACGTATACATTCTCGTCTTCTTACCATGATTTTCGTGAGGGCTTCTTCTAAAGCTAAAATTTCTTAATTAAAAATGGCGCTGAACGTCACGTAGACATTGAATATTGGAGAAAAAGAGAGAGAGAAAGAGCAAAGCTCGTTTTTAATGTATATAATTTTCAAGGTAATGCGAGTTGTATGTGAGGACGTGTAGAACTGTAAGTGCACTAAGTCTAAATGTCAGGGTATACTGGAATATATGTATGTTTGAATATACCTACATGTCTTTTATTTTTTTTTTTTTTTACAGTGTACCTATATGTATGGTGATGTAATGTCAATCTTCATTAAATTTAATTGTACTATACTCAAAATTTGGCTTATATTTAAAGTTTCATTTAAATTTTTTTATTTGGTATTTTAACTGTAAAAAATAATTTATTGAAAAGGGGACAGAAATAGGATCAATTTCATGATTAATGTAGTGAGAAAGGCAATTATATACCTACAGCTTTTACAATAGCTAGTAGCAACATTATATACAATTATTATTTATTCGATTTTGCACGTGTAATATTAGATACATTTTCGTATATTACCTATAAGCAAGTATAATTTTCTCTTTTTGTTTACGAACGAGAATTGATAAATTGTGAAATACTTGAAAGCTATAGTATATTATAGTGTCGACTGATGTAAAGTTTAGCTACTGTATAGCAGTATGTATTGATGCTTATATATATATATATATATATATATATACGTTACTGCTATAGCTTATTCATTTATTAGTCCTATACCGAACTACTCGTATTTATCAGTTGCTCTCTCGACATTAGCCACGTCGTACCTATCGTCTTAAAGAGCAATTATATATATATTCTTGATTTTCGAACAAAATATTTATCAAGTTCTTCTTTTCTTAAACTCTGTTATTTCGCTTAGATTACAATTTTTATTAGTAGTAATTATTGTGTAAAAAAAAATGGATAAGATCGAAAGCAAGTGTGCTTTAACAAAAGTACACATCAAGAATACCACTTACACTTGGACAATAGATAATTATAAATATTTATCTTTACATTTTGGAGAGAGATTGGATTCACCTGTTTTTCATCTGGAGAACAACAGAGCAATTTCATTTAATTTTCGACTTTATCCAAGTGGTCTCATTGAAAGAGCAAATAATAAAGTGACCTTGCAAATTCTGTTCGAGACTAGCTGCTACAACGAGGCTGAAATTCATTTTTCTTTATTAGCTTTTGATGAGGATCAAGATGTATTAGTAGAATATAAAGAAAAAACTCTGTACTTCAACAGAAAATACATCATATACACTATTGAAGATTTTTTGGATAAAAGTAATATTCGAGATCCTGTGACCAATTCGTTACCCAGTCGACTTACTATTCAATGCAAGGTTATTGCAGGTGGAAAGTGCGAAGAATTTTATTGCAAAGACGTAATGCAAGTTTTAAATGAAAATTAGTGTCCAAGCAAGTACAAAAAATTATTCTTCGTCATCGAGTGATATTAGAATATAATTGCATCATGTGATATATTAGCCTGCTGAATTCATAAAAAGTTCTGGTTACGAGTATAATCCCTTAAGGGAGACAATATTCTTTTATATTTGATCTGCTGGAGCAGAAAATAAAAATTAAATGTGAAGATCGTAGAAGATAAAAATGTATAAAGTTTTAAAAACGATTTTGCGCTTTAGTTATGTTGTGCTAAGTTGAAAAGTATAACACATGTGATAAACTGATTAAATTCGGAGATGGAAACGTGATTTAGCCAAGCTGACGAAATTTTACAAGGAATACATGTACGAGATTATGTGGCTGAATTTTTTTTCCTGTACATCTTCTATTGTTATTGCTGACTACAAATCATTATTGGTTTTATCAAATGATGTTGTGTTACACGTGCTCAAGAGTATCGTCGAGTCAATATTTATGGACAGTAAATAAAAGTTTAATTATATTGTTACGACAAGTAATTTTATCAAATAAGAATAAAAATTTATTGTTATAAGAATTTACTTTAGTAATTTTGACATTTTGAGTTGATTAAATTTTCTTATGATTATTTTTCTGTTATCAATTTGATCTATGTAAGATAATTAACAGTTAAAGTTTTGTTAAAAATATTACGTTAATAATTTAAGTAGATTTTGATGAATATTTTGCTTAAAAAATTTGACACGTTATTATTGTTTATAAAATTTTAAAAAAATTTCTATGTATTACATAATATTAAAATTTATTTTATTTTTAAAATGTCATTAAATAGAATATATTGAAGTATTTTTATCAACATAAGTATACGATTAAACGTTGATAACATAAATGATTCTAATGTAGTTTTTATAAGATACTTTCGTTATAACTAAACAATTAATAATAAAATTGTAATATAATTTTTAAGACGTTATCTTGTTATTATTGTCTTTTTATTTATTGATTTTAATTGTGTTATTACTAACTTTTGTGCATGGGTCTAACCAATTTATATTCAATACAATTACGTTATTCTTACTTAAGTTATTGAAGAAAATTCTAGGAAGGTTTGATATATACAAAATGTTTGTATACAAATATACTCATATCTGTATCTATCTATATCTGACTTTTATAAGCTAACCTTTGCTACATAAAGCGCGTATTTTCGCTTATATTGAGTTCATAGATCTTTGAAATAAAATTTAAATATTAGATATTCTAAGGTAAAATATAATAATGAAATAACTCAATTGCTACTGTTTTTATAAAATCTATAATAGTACATTATTTAAAATTTAAATTAACAATAAAAAATTACAATTGCTACCTCAAAAAAAAAAAAAAAAAATCTTTCAAATTAATTAAACAATATTTGTCTCTTCCCACTAAAACTCATTTTTCTCTTCGTACAACCTAACACATAATTTAAAATTAATTTCATTAAATAACTCGAGCAAATAAATACCCATTACATCACAAAAAAAAAAAATTATATCACCAATATCAAATAAAAAAAAAAATTGTCCCCTAACTCCAACCAACAAAATCAAAAAATTATAACAGCAGCAATACTATAACCCAACATCCTATACATTTTCTCCGTATTCCCTAAAATCTCAGCAACACCACATATATTCTAACCCTCACTTTTGACGCCTCCCGCGCTATAAGTAGCAGCAGCAGCAACACCACCATCCACCTCAAAGAAAAAGAAGGAAAAAGCCGCCGTTAGCAACTGAAAATATAAAGCTTGTATATATATACCGCCACAGGACCTTCCGCCAATTACCCCTGAGGCGAGCGCGCGCGTTTGCGACTCAAATAACAAAGCCCAAGGCGCTTGGACTTTACTCTCCCCCTCTATCCTTTTTTTTTCATCCTCTTTTTAGTTCGTATACCCAATTCCGCGAGCATTCAATTTTCAAAGGCGCGAGGGGCCAATCGAGAGAGGTTGAAGTGCCGAAATAATAATAATAGCCCAAAAGGTTCCTAAGGTAGGTAAGAAAGAAAGCGAGCGCGTGGCTCTCCTGGTTAAAAGACTCTTTTGCTTGGTTGGGTATGTGTAAGTGTAAGTGTAAGTGTAAGTGTGTGAGGCTTCTTTAGCTGGATTGTTTCGTGTGTGATGGAAGTGATTGAGGTGTTGGTGAGAGGATGTAATATTGGCTATTTAATTTGCCATTATCGTTTTCGGGGAAGTTTTTGTTTCTTGTTTTCGAGGATAAAATTTTTGATTGTTTTTTTTTTTTTAGGGGATTTTGGTCAAGGTATAGGGGAAAGATTTTATGGATAGGGTTCTCTGTTCTAGGATATAATGCAGTTTTTGTAGATTATTGCGGAAATTTGATTTTTTTTTTTAGTTGTTATGATTTGTTTTTTAAAGTAATTAAATTTTTAATTTACGTAAATTTGATTTGGGTATTATTTCATTTGTAATATTTGACAGCATACGTAGGTATATTTATAATATTCATATTCTACATTTACAACACGAGTCGAAGATCGTAAACTCAGGTACATATATAAATGTATACATACACTATACCCTTAGTTATTACATACACACTCTATACTTGCAACTCTCACTTTTTCCTGTATCCTCTCATTGCTCTCGCGACACTTTACGTTGCACACATTTAAAAATTATCCATTTTCGCAAATTGCTTACTTCGTTCGTCGCGACGAAGTATAATTGATACTTATATACCTATATATACTCAGTTTTACTCTTGGTAATTGTCCAACAACAAAAATTTTTTTTTACTTTTTTTTACGATTATCTGGACTTTCTTGTGTATAGGCTGTATATATACTAAAGTGTAAAACTTACAAAGATATTATATATGCATACGATGAGTTTGTAAAGTTGTAAAAGCAAGGTGGTCGAAAGTTAATTGTTGCGTGTACTTATTATATGTCTCTTATATGAGTGTCAAAATAACACGCATTTTTTTGCGAAAGTTGATACTTTTTTATAAAAAAAAATTTTTTTTTGAAACGTGTTTATAGCAATTAATGGAGACACTTTCTTTTTTAAAAAAAATGTTGGTATGTGTATTTTATGCATAATTTGTGATTAATCGTAATGAGATAAGTATCTTAATTATCGTTTTATATACATATTTTTTTTTTTATAAAGATACTTAATGGTGTAAAAGTACGCGACACTTGTAACAGTTTTTTTTTTGTAATATGTAAATGATTTTTATCACGTGTTGCTATTTTATTTATTCAATAACTTTTTTTTTTATAATGCAAGTAAATGTGTTGATAATAAAATTATTCTGTTATTGGAATTTTAAATACCTTGTTAATATAAATACATAAATTTTAAAAATAATATTAGTTTTAAATCGTTAATTTAATCTAAAATTCAATTAAACACATTTTTTTTTTACTTTTTTACATATAGATAAATATATAAACGTTCTCACAAAACATTCAATATAAACACATTAAAAAAATTCATTTCGTTCAAAACCAAACACTAAAATATAAAAAGAAAAAAAAAAAGAAAAACATCGAAAAGCAAACGTTATTTACATCGCAGAAACCCTCATTAAACCGTACATCAAGGCGTGAAGAAAAAAAGGGGGGAAAATAGGGGTAAAGACACGCGCGTTCAACGTTGCAGAAAAGAGCCGGAAATGAAGGCTGGATAGAGAAAAACTGCGCGTGCGTGAAGTGCAATAAGGTTATAGAATGTTTGCTTATATAGAGGGTGGGATTGGAGATAAGTAGCATGTGCCGACAAAGTCAAGTTTCAAAAAAAAAACCCTGGAGAACTTTGAGCGTTATTTAAAAGGAAAATATACTTTTTAACGATTTGTATGTGATGGTTTAACCGTTTGGTAGCACTGCAGAGTTGTCGATTCCAAAAATCGAACCACATGTCGAAATAAGAGAAGTCGAAAAAATGAAGCAGAAAAAAAGAGAGAGAAGTTGAGAAAGTTTAAGATTTTGAATTTCGAATGCATCGAGCATGTAATTAGAAAAGCCGGTTTTCAAGCACACATGCTTGCTTGATATGCCAACTTAAAGCTGTAGTTTCAATGGAATATGAACACGTTCGATTTTGAGGGTAAAATTTGATATTTCGGTTTTCTTTTTTTATTTTTTATGGTTGAAATGAAAATTGAGTTTATGGACTGTGTATGTCTGTAATTTTGAAAAGATTTTTATTTTTATTTTTTGAGTTATATTGAGGGTTTTGCTTGAATGTTATAAATTATGAAGCTGCTGTAAGTTGTTTGATTTGAATAAATTTTTTTATTATTTTTACAAAATTTATAGCCATGTGACATGGCATTTTATTTGAATAATTTGTACATAAACAAAAATTTACATTTTAGTATGTCATTGACATTTGATCAAATATCATATATTTCAATCTCAATAAAAAAAATAAAATTAAAAAAGAAATTAAATAAATACAGGTATCTAATTTCTAATAATTTAATCAAACATTTAACAATTCTATTATAGAAACATCTTTCAATACCAACACACTAACAACAATATTCTCAACTATCAATCTCTCTCATCGCAAACCCTATGCAGAACCATATCTCATTTAAAAAAAAATTCAACCCTCCCTCTTGCATCCTTCCTCCCCTTTCTCACCATCACCACCAAAAAAAGTAGATATAAAAGGCTAAAAATATAAAAAAGGAAGATCCGCACAACAATGAAATCGAAAATCTCCTCCTCCTCCTCCTAAAAAAAAAAGAAAGAAATAGAGACACATAATGAATCAGTATACTATAACCCGAGAAGTGTGCATATATATACATACACTTTATACGTATATCCGGCACCATTCACCTACCCGGAAACACCACCATATAGTGTTGCACGCGTGAAAAATATCCGCGCACATGTGCATACATACTTCCACACACTCTCCAGAAAAAAATAGGGGTTGTAGCAGCAGCAGTAGCAGTAGGGGGTGTATAATATAATATATCCTCTTGGCACGCGTCCCCATTAGCCGCGCGTGGGTGGTGTTTTTCAGCCTTTTTGCAGCCTGTCCTATATCCTTCTCTGTAAGTATATACCTATATGATGCTAGAGCGATCGAGCGAAAAAGCAGGGGAAAGAGGGTGCAGTGGAAGGTAAAAAGGGAAAGAGAGAGAGAGAGAGAGAGAGAGAGAGAGAGAGAGAGAGAGAGAGTAAAGAAAAATTCCCTACGGTCTATTGTGTGTATCTTGCGAGTCCCCCCCTTCCCCCACCCAGAACTATTGACAATACCTTTTTCTACTGTTGCTATTACTGGTACTGCAGGACTGCTGATGCTGAAACTGCAACTCTGAGTGAGAGTGAGACAGAGAGAAAGGTGAAAGCTAAAGAAAGAAAAGGATAGATATATACCTATATGTATGTATATCCTTCGATCGATTCCACATATGTAAACTACCTCTACCAACCCTTTCTTTCTTGTAGTTAAAAATGAACGTCAGAGGGTACCAAAAAAAGGGGTGGAAGGGAGAAGCGAGAAAAACCTGATCTCTCGCGAAAAAGAATTTTGAACACAATAGAAAGGGTGTAGGTGTAGAATACTGGGGGATATAGAATCTCAAAAAGAACCGAAAAAGAAGAAAAAAGGGAATACACATATACACGACCTTTTTTTTTATTTATTTTCTTCGATCTTCACATATATGCACATATTGGAAAATGACAAATAGAAAGCTGAGAGTGAGAGAAATAAGTATAAGAAAAGAAGGGTTTTTAAAAAGGAAGGGTATAGAGAAGAAGAGTTATAAAAGGGTGGGGTTACGCGTGCCAAAAATTTACCTGCGTATATATGTATACGTATACGATCTATAGCGCGAAAAAAAGGGGGGGGGGAAGAGAAGGTCCATCTCAAGTGCCGTGTGTGCTCATACATACATATAGAGAGGAAATATATATATATATATATA
>JAPYZE010001035.1:0-39755 GCA_030522805.1 Leptomastidea abnormis
TATATATATAAGCTTCAAGTCTCCTCGTTCGATTTTATGAAACTGCCGATTGTCACCTAGTACATATATATTCTTTTGATGTGCCAAAGTATATACTTGGCTGTCCTCTATAAACATATAATCTCAATCGATTTTTTCGTAAAAGCGAATAAAAGTAAAAAAGAAAAAAAAATAGCTGGTGAATGGCGAATACGATAGGAGGATCATGATGAATAAAGAGTAAAATTACTTGTATATGGAAAATCGCGGGTAGAAGAGAATAAAAGATGGATATGTGTCCGGGAGAGTAGAATAGAGAATGAATGGGATGCGATCAGAGCTCTACGAAAACGTAATGGATAGCTCGAGGTGTATGTATACACAAGAGTATATACTCGAACGAGTAATGGAGAGAGTGGGATATTCACGCCTTTTGAGTGAATAAAGGATAAAGCTTTATAACATTCCTGGAACCTTTTTTTTTATATGAATACTATTTTTTTTTTTTTTTTTTTTTTTTTTTTTTTTTTTTTTTTTTTTTTTTTTTTTTTTTTTTTTTTTTTTTTTTTTTTTTTTTTTTTTTTTTTTTTAAGTGAAATATTTAATGATTCTAAAGAATAATATTTCCTTTTTCTAACTACGTAAATTCATCAGTATTATGAGCACGTAAAATAAAGTTTATGTTTATATAATACACGACAAGTTTAAATTTAAAAAAAAGTTGAATATATACCCATTTTTCTCATGCCAGGTCGTATTTAATTTTGCTCCGTCATTTTACCAACGCATATATATTTCTGGTTTATGTATAAGAAAAAAATTATTATTTTTTTTTTTTTTAAACGAGACAGCAATAACAATAACAGCAGTGGGTAGGTAGCTGAGCAAGTTGACGTGAAACGAACGTCATTTCTCGAAATATTAGAATTCAAGAATAAATTCTACTGTAAATACAAAAATGTATTCTCGCTCATTTTGATTAAACTTTTATCAACGTATATTAAAGAAGGAAAAAAAAGAATAACAAATATCATAACTCATCTATTTTTATTTATTTTTCAAAAAAATCAAGCAAAAAAAAGATTTATTTTAAAATCAAGTATTATACGTGCTCCATATCGATAATTAATCACAGCAGGAATTCAAAACCAATCGTATCTCATTTTCCATTTACTCATCTTGAAAATCGTAAAACTTACTCATCCACGATCAATGCAGTTCTACAACTTTTCTCATCTCTTTATCCCTTTTTCTTTTCTTGCTCTTTCATTTGATATCCGTATACATATATAGCGTCATCTCGATTTCTTCAACGCAGCAGACGACAGGAATGCATTTCATACAACTACTACTACTAATACTACTACTATTTGCTCCTTGCTTATGTCTTGGAATGCAGAGGAAAATCAGAACGAAACGCCACCGTCGCCACGCGCTTGGCAAGATAGTAAAGAGAAAGAGAGAGAGAAAGGCAAATAATGCGGCACGCCGTTACGCGAATGCCTGCGCACGAGAGGATAAGAAAGCTGCCGAGTGGTACTGCTGGTGGGGTCTCCCGTATGCGCTACTGCTACTACTGCTGCCTGCGGTTTTATTTCTAATTTATGGCCGTATGCGCGGAATGCATAATTCCACAAATTAAGAGGACTTTTTGCGACTAC
Source organism: Leptomastidea abnormis (assembly GCA_030522805.1). Taxonomy (NCBI): domain Eukaryota; kingdom Metazoa; phylum Arthropoda; class Insecta; order Hymenoptera; family Encyrtidae; genus Leptomastidea; species Leptomastidea abnormis. Next base: position 1,641 of record JAPYZE010001035.1, read on the forward strand.
CCCCTCCTCCCCTCCTTCCTAAATTTAACCTTCCTCCTCCTCCTCCTCTTTTATACCGCTATACTTTTCACTTGGCTCCTTGGGGGAAATGTATGGTTTTCAGTTTGAGAGTGTAAAGGAGGATGCTTTGTATAATTTTGTGGGGGGAAAATTAAATGTGTTTTCATTGATTAACGAGATGTCGTTGTCTTTGTAGCCTCTGTAGATATGAATACACATACTGAAAATAAATTGTTCGTAAGGGTAATGATTTTTGTAAAAATTAAGGTAATAATTTTTTTTTGTTTTTTAATTTAAGAATGATTATTTTATATCTTTTTTTTTTTTTTTTTGTTAGAATAGTTTGATATTGTAATTATTTAAATTATACAATGTATGCGTTTAAGTTGAAATATTTTCATTAGAATGGTTGAATAGTGGTGGAATTAAACTAAGTATTGTACTAGCTTAGAAAGCTTGTTTAGTACGTGCAATTTACAAGTTTTGATGAACCTTAGAATTTTGGGAATGATTGTTCACTTTATCGTTTAACTGTTTTTATTGACATAGTTACTTGCTTGTCTATTGTTCTATTACGAGTTATTCTGTGTTGTTGTGAAACGTACAATGTTACGAATCGTATTTGACTTGTTAGAGTGAACGAAATTTGTTAAGTTTAAAAGGTTCTTATAATATGTGTATTAATAATAATTTAAGCTTAAAATATATTTCATGAAATTTCTTAAACTTTTCAATTATTATAAGTGTAAAATTTTTGCAAAAATTAATTTTTTCGATATTTTTAATAAATTTTTACTTGTTTCAACATTTTAATATATTTAGAATCGTTTTAAAAAGATATACTTATGTATAATAAGTATTTTTGAAAGTTTGCTCTGAGCTAAGCGCCCTCTTTAAAACAGCATTCCATAAGTTACACTCACTTTAGCTGTGTTGGTCAGTTACGTTATGTCAGTGCAATCAATGACTCAGTGCGGTTACGTGTACAAATCACTTGTGACCAGTGTTTTAAAATAATTTTTAAAATAATATTTTTAGAAATTAGAATGATTGTTTGTTTTGCATCTTTACCTAATTTTTTTGTGCATTAAAAATCAACAAATTATTTATTGTCTAATGTGTCATAATTAGTAAATATTATTTTATTGTAATAATTATTTTTTTACAAATGAAAACTACATGTTGCTTTTAAAATGTGACAAAAAATTAATTTAGTAAACAAAAAGAAATAATGGTAAACTTTTTAATAGACAAGAAAAAAAAATGCAATTATTGATTATAAATAGTTGTATTAAAATAAGTTATGTCTGTGCATAATTAATAAGATTACATTACGTTATATGCTACATAATTTTATTTGATTATTAAGAAAAATGAAAGTTGTATTTATAAGTCTTCTTATTAATTGTCTCTTAAAACAACAAGCTGCTGCTGAGCCTACATTAAAATTAGTAAACGTTGTAAGTGTATTATTTATACTTAAATACAATGGTAATACTTTTAAATATAAGTCATTAATTTTTTAACTATTTTAGATTTTTAGACATGGAGACCGAACACCGTCATACAATTCTAGATTTCCTAATGATCCATACAATGACACTACTTTTTATCCTTTTGGATACGGTGCATTGACTAATGTAAGTCTCGTAAGAATTATTTAAATATATTGAAAAAAAAATCTCTTTGAGATAGCAAAAAAATATACTCAAATTTTTTAAAAAAATAAAGAAAGCAATCTAAAAATATCCATTTTAATTTTTCATATAATTTAAAGCCTTTTTGATACTCTGTTGAGCAAATTTTGGCAAATAAGAGCTCGTGTAATAGCTTAGTCGGAGGCCGAGAATTGAACCCACGATCAGTAGATTCTTAAACCAGTGCTATACCGACTAAGTCATTTCAAGCCTCAAATAATATCAATTTTAAATTTAATACCACAAAGCTAAATTTAGATATTAGTGTACCTTAGTTACATTTAAATTCATTAAATAATTTATTAAATTTTAAAGTTTCACATTTTGCATATTTTAGCGCGGTAAATCACGTATTTACAAATTTGGAGAATTACTTCGTGAGAGATATAAAAATTTGCTTGGCGAAGTTTATTTGCCGGAATTGCTTTACGCACGTAGTACCGATTATGACCGGACAAAAATGAGTTTACAACTTGTTCTTGCCGCTCTTTATCCACCAGCAAGTATCCAAAAATGGCATGACACAATTGATTGGCAGCCGATTCCTATTAATTATGTATCTAGAGAAAATGATGATGTACTAGGTACAATGCAACAAAGAAAGTAAGATATGTTAAATTTTATATTTTTATTTTACGCACAAGATTTTGATAAAAATTATTATTTATCAAAATATTCAATTTTATGTAAAATTTTTGTTTCTTGCAAAATAGATTTTTAATGGAAAGAAAAAGGGTTGAAAATAAAACTGATGTTAGAAATCGTTTAGAAGACTTTCATGAATTCATGTCAGATTTAAGCGATTGGACGGGAAAAAATATTACTGATAGTTTTGATATAAAAAAAGTGTACGATACACTTGTTGCTGAAAGTTACATGAATTTAAGTCTTCCAGTATGGACCAAAGGAATGTTTCCCAAAGGAAAATTGTATGACGGAGCATTACTTGATTGCAATATTATTTCATACGACAACTCAATAGTCAGTTCTCTCAGCGGTACGTCATTATAAAATTAAGACATTAATCTTTGAAATAAAAAATTATAAAAATATTATTATTTCTAGGAAAACTTATGTTAAAAATAACAAAGGACTTATTATCATCGGTAAACAATACAGAAAACAAAAAAGAAAGACTTTTTTTATATAGTGGTCACGAGGTCAATGTCATCAGCGTTTTAAAGGCATTAAACATTTATAACCCACATGTCCCTGAATATTCCAGTGCTGTTATAATAGAATTATTTGAAGAACATGATGAGCATCACGTGAAGGTAATAATTATTTAAATTTAGATCTATTTATAAATCGATGATATAGTTACACTTAATCAATGTATATGTTTATTTATAGGTTTTATATTATCAAGGAATACCAGCTCGCATAGTTGATTTAAAAATGCCAGGATGTGATATTTTTTGTCCCCTTGAAAAGTATTTAATGATTGTTAAGAATATAGTTGATCTGGTTCTTAATGAAAAGTTATAAATAAATGACATGCAAATTCATGAAGTATAACGTCACATTAAAACCACGTGAATTATTACGCAAATGAATGTAATTAAAATAAAATATTCAAACAATTTTTTTAATGTGGTATACACTGTTAATGTTTCAAGATAAACAAAATTTTTGCTAGGGTCAAGTGTATTCATTTTATCATGAAAAAATTTTAAAAATTCAATAACATTCTTTGAATTTTAATTAAAAATTTTTATTTCAATGTACGTGTTGCATATTCATTAATTATACAAAAAAAAATTTTTTATCAATAAAAGTCAATAAAAATGAAGTATTCTACGTAGGAATTTCATTTTAATTTATACTATTGTTTATATAAAATTTTACTTACCGAAATTTCGAAATTTTTTATACCGACAAGCGCCCTCTTTTACCCAGATCTTTTATAACAGCTCGCATTTACTTTCATCGACGGTTAGTTATGCCAGTGTGCTCTTAAGTTACGTATTATATGAATGTTAACTTAAGGGGAAGTGGGGAACAAATAAAAAATTTAGCATAAAGTTTTTTTTATATTTTGTGGTTACGAACAAAAGTGTGTAACAGTGCAATAGTGTTTATTATATTATTTTAATAAATAAAAATTTTATTTGAATAAATCGTGGTAAAATTTAAATGTGTGTCATTCACTTTTCCAGTGTCAAAAATTGTAATCTAATCATATGATTCATTTCAGTTGAAAATTATCAGATATAATTATTTTTCTTTAGTCTTTAATGATTAGATAAATTATTATTAATGATATAAATGCACTCTTTTCGCTTCAAAAAAATGAATTGTCATTTATAAATTTTAATAATTTTGTGGAAGGAAATAAATAAAATAATTTTTTTTTCATAAAAATTTTTAAAATTTATTATTTTATCTATTTATAATCTGGATAAAAAAATAACTTTTACTTTATTCAAATTAATTATTAAATTTTTTTACATTACTTCAAATAACTAAATCGATCCTAATTAAATATTATTAATGAAATATTGACAGTATGAAGTTATTACTTTTAAAATTTTTCGTAATTTTTAATTTTCTTGAATTAAATGTTGCTGAACCAAAATTAAAATTATCAAATATTGTGAGTACCACCAAAAATGAAATAGTTTGTAATCTCATAATCAATATATTTTTAATAAAGTAAACAAAACGTTAAACTATTTGTAGATCTTTCGTCACGGAGATCGTACACCCACTCATAGTGGCATGTATTCAAAAGATCCATATTATAATTCGACTTTTTTTCCTTACGGAATTGGAGCATTAACAAATGTAAGCAATAATTTAATTACTCTTTATGGTAAACGATAATTGAACAATATTAAAATTTAATAAATAATCTTTAATTTTTTTAACAAGAAATTAATTTATTTTTTAGAATGGTAAAGTACGTATTTATCAGCTTGGGAAATCACTTCGTAGCAGGTATAAAAATTTTCTTGGCGATATTTATTGGCCGGATAGTCTATACGCCCGTAGTACTGACAATGACAGAACGAAAATGAGTCTACAACTTGTTCTTGCTGCTTTATATCCACCAGTAAAAGTACAAAAATGGCATGATTCGCTTAATTGGCAACCTATACCAATAATATATGTTAAAAAAGAAAATGATTATATATTGGGAGCTGCTTATCAGTCACGGTAAATAAATATTATATCCAATTTCGAGTTATTAAAGTAATTTTCGTTCTTACAAAATTAGAGATAGATGACTTAATTCTAATTTTAATTCTTTTTTAATGAATTAAAAATTATAATTTATTATAGTGCGTTAACTGAAAGAAAAAGAATTGAAATGAAAGAAGACATTCAAAATCGTCTGTTGAAATTACATGATTTTATGGCTGAATTAAGTAATCTTACTGGAGAAAATATTAATAACAGCTTACGTATAAAAAGTATATATGAAACTCTCACTGCAGAAAGTTACATGAATTTAACTCTTCCGGCTTGGACAGAAGGTATGTTTCCTAAAGGAAAAATGTACGATGGTGTATTATTGGAGTATGATATTATGACATACGATGATGACATAACGCGTGTTTTGAGTGGTAAGTTGTTGAAAATATAAAAAGTTTTGTAAAATTTTTTAATTTCATTTTTAAATTTGTAATTTATTTTTGTAATTTATCTTAGGAGATTTTATTACAAAAGTTACAATGGATATGCTAGCGGTTACAAATAAAACCAGTCAAATGAAGACAAAATTATTTTTATACAGTGCTCATGAAGGAAATATTGTTAGTATTTTAAGATCTTTAAATGTTTATGAGTCACATATTCCTGAATATGCTAGTGCTGTTATTGTAGAATTGTTAGAGGAAAATGATGAATATTTTGTAAAGGTAAGAAATTATATTTTCATAAGTTTATCGTTAAATTTATTTATTAATAAATTATATGCTTATTGTTTTAAAGATTTTATATTACCGGGGGATACCATCTGAACTTGTAGAATTAAGAATGCCTGGATGTGCTATTCTTTGTCCATTGGAAAAATATTTGTTTATTATAAAAAATATACTAACATATGAAAATAATGTATAATAATATATAAACTTTTTTAATAAATACTAATATCTAAGCATTTTATTCGTCATTTATTTGTAATTAATGTAAAAAATAAAAATCATTATCATCAATAACTATTTTCAGTCTCAATAAAACTGTCGAAATAGTAAAAGCAAAAGAAAAAATATTTAAAATTTGAAAAAATGATCTCGCAGAAATTTAAATCCTAATTGTGAGGAAATGGTGTGTAATGACGTAAAAATATTGTCTAAAAAAAAGATGCTGACTCTTATTACTTTGTTCGAATGTGCTCGTTCCGAAGCCCGAATCTTCTAATTCAAGTGGATAAAAATGCCGAGTCGACTCCTCTGCTGCCAATCTGTTACCAACATATAGATACGTTTTATTTCCTTTTCTTAATTCCCTTGTTCCCAAAGAAATCTATTACTTTTTTTTTATAATGCTATCGTGAAAAATGTACCTTCATTAAGGACACAAGATTTTTTTTTTATTTTTATCGAATGACAATAGGTATAATGATTGAAAAATTTTTTATTGATAAAATTAAAATTTATTCTCATATAATATAATATATCATTAAAAAATTTGATAAAATTATTCTACCAGGTTCTCATTATAAATAAAAATGTATAATTGCAAGAGTACACTACACAGTGAAATATAGGTTTGCAATAGCTCGCGTACCTCATTAGTGTATAACTCACTTGACCGTAATTATATCCATTAGCATTAGTGCAGCATCTTTAGAGTCAATAAATTTTCAAATTTATTAACGTAAAAGCTGAAACTGTGTGACACTCTAAGTAATATTAAGATTCAACGAAAATATTTTACACATAATTAGAAACAAAATTTCGTTTTTTTTTAATGAGTACCGCTGTATTATTTACAATATAATATTCCTTAAACCCATAAAATTTTTTTACTCAATCATATTATTTTGTTATTCTCCTAAAAAATTCAAAATAATCATTATTTGCATACTTTAATTCATTTTATCTGTTTTTCATTAACAAATAATAATAAAAAAAAGGCCAACCAATGTTTTTCAAACAAAAACAGATGTTCAAGTATACATCAAAGAAACAAAATTTGTCTAACACGCAACGATACTACTACACTCAGCTTTCTCACACACACACATTCAATTCTAAGAAAAGTTTAACAAGCGACACGCAGCCAACCATTAGCATCACCTGGGCAAACATACATCATATACACATACAAACTACAAGTACATACCTACCTTCGTGTAACGTATCTTACAGCGACTCTCCTCCTAAACACTCCTTCCTCTTCCTCAATAGGTAGGTATACAACATCATCTTCCTTTTGCGTATCCACAAGAAAGTCTTTGAGCGATCGTGTCTGCAGTCAAGGTTACCCGTCTTTCTCTCTATTTATGCTTCACGACGTTTAGTTGCTCAGACAAATATTTGACTATTACGCTACGAGGACCCTGGCAAAGCTGAGATATAGTAGTAGTAGTAGCTCGTTTTCCAATGTTACTGATATACCTACCTACTAACTGGTCAGATACGGTTATATTGATGATGCGTGTGTTGTGTACCTACTGTATAATTCTTAAAAATTGATTGAATTTGATCGTCAGTAGATAATTGTAATTTCATCAAGTTTATATATGTAGGTATATATTGATGAAAATCAATTAAATTTAGGAATTTGAATTTGTTTGTTACGATATGATGCTGTATGTGTGGTATGTGTGTGTTGAGATTAAATTTGCTTTTATGAGTAGAGGCTTTGGATATTAATGCTATTCTCGTGTACTATACATACACACATGTATATTATGACGAAACGCGGAAATTTAATTGATTTTAATCTGTGTTGATAAAATTATAATTTACTTGATTACATTAATAATGATAAATGAAATTTAAAGTTTATTTAATAATGATTTATAATCTATCAAAAACTTTTTTTTTTTTTTTTCTTATGAAAAACTTCAAGTAAAAAAGAAAGATGCATTAACTAATTTGCTATTTACTGCCTTCAATAAATTACTTGTTTTCCAGATAATTTCATTTAACTCGAGAATCCATCGAAAAATTAAGGGCAAATAAATATTTAACGATCATGAATTCCTACAAAAAAAAAAAAGAAAGAGTCTAAATCATTTGGTACTCTTTACTATATATCGTAAGATAAGCTTTCTTCCAATGCGTATTCCATGTTAGAACTGAAGTCTAAAAGCTGGATCGATGGCATAAAAAGGCCCCTTCCCTTCTTTCCTACTCCTAAAGCAGAAGCGATTTTGAAGCCTCGGCATTTCGTTGGAAAAAAAAGAGGAAATAAAAAAAAAAAAAGAAACGAAAAGAGCAAAAGCTTCTCTTTTTCTCTCTCTTTTTCCTTATCCAATCCTTCCAGTATCTCCGTTAAATCGTTTTCTGCTAGAACGAAGCTAGGATTTCCTTCCATCTTCTTGACTTTGTTGGTATACTTATATGTACATCTACAGTGCGAGAGTTTGATCGTAGAATGCATGCTGGATATATATTTCTCTGTTTTTCTTTTTTTTTTTGTCGAAATGAAAGGGGAAAAAATACGAGAACGTGTTTTATAGGCTCTTTGACGTGTTGCTTGGGAGAAAAAAAATGAGCTACTCTTTTGATTATTCGTATATTCGTACTTTAAATGTAGAAATTTGATCTGTTGAAATGAAGTAGGATGAGTATTTGCATTTCAGTTTCGTTATAAACTTATTGGCGAATATTAACATGATACAAAGGTGTAGTGTAATTGTTATTCAAATAATTTTTTTTACATTTCGCGTTTGTTCTGAATTTCTAAAGTGATTAAAAATAAAAGAAAAAAATAAAAAAATGGTTTTTAAAAGTGTACAAATAAAAAAAGGATTCGTAAAAACTTTTGTACATTCAAAGCTAGACTGGAGAACACAAATAACACTTGCCTCGTAACCGTACTAGAGAAACTTTTATTTTATTTTTTTTTTTTTTTACCAACGTAACAAATGCTAAACACACTCAGTCACACAGCCCTAAAACTTTTTCCCAAAACATTTATGCGTCCGAAAAACTGAAAGCCGTCGAATACCGAGCATCAGTTATCAGTAAAGTCCCTTCGTATTTCCTCGAACTTTTGACCTTTCCCAACTGAAGTTGCAAAAAAAAAGAAAAAAAAAAAAACTTCCCTGGTCGACGACAGAACATCCCGACGTTTACACGTAACCTCGTTCTCTTCTTCTCCAACGATGCAATTCACGTCGACTCGGCCGGAAACTCATTCAGTATAAAAGTCGGAGAGAGAGGCCTTGCCACCTGCTGTGTCGTGGCTCGCTTGTCTTCCGTTTCTCTTTCCGGATAACCACAGTCGTCTTGGCTTGTACTTTAATATGAGTCGCATAGAAAATATAAATCCCGGGTAGAAAAAGTCTACTGGTGTATGTCTGGGTTGAATTCGGATTTTTTTTTTCATCTGACCCACCGCTTAATTTAAAAACTTTTGGGTCAATAAAAAAAAAAAATATTGCATGCAACATGATGAGAAGGAGTGACGAAGGATTATGATACAAGATGTTTTTGTGACGCTTTTATAAACTTAGGGCCTGTGATCTAAATTGCATAAACAGCATAATATTTTTAAAACAAAAATATAAAACAAACAGATTATGATTTTTTCATAATTTCATATTTGTTTTAAATTTTTATTCAACTAACGTACCTTTTTGGTATAAAATTTTAACTTTAAAATAAAAATTTTTTTTCATAAAACCTGTGTAATATTGTTTAAAAAAATTTTTTAAATTTTCCAAGTTAGGCTTAAAATTCGAAATTGGATGATTATTGAAAATTCGTTCCTCTTTAAAAGCTGATAAATTTTAACGATGATAAGTCAGCTCAAATTTAGTTCTCACGTATGTCTGACGTAGCTTTACTATTACTACTGAAAGCTCTACTTAATAGGTATCTGCTTTCTCTCTATAGCATATGCAAGCGCGCGCGCGCAAGAGTGCGCTCGATAAAACGAGGCTTTGCCGCAAGCCTATATGATGCTCTCTTGAAAGCTTGCGCGCAAAACCCCGTCTTGACACACTTACTTTCACCAGTAGCTCTTTAGTTTGGAAATTCAAAGTTTAAAAAACTGGGTTTATAAAAGATGCTTTTTTGGAAATTTAACTATACATATTTGAATGGATTGTTGATATCAAATTTTGTTAAATTATCGATCAATTAATTAATAACAAATTATAAATTTAGATCATCAATAAAATTAAATTAAATCAATTGCATATTTTATTGTTTAATTTCTTCATATAAATTACTTTAAATTTATTACTACACTTAAATTCAAATCATCTAAATTCGTCATAATTTGAGTATCCATCAAAATAGTTAAGTTTAAAAAAATATTAATCTACCATACTTCGGAATATTAAAAATTTAATAATCCTATACTGAATTATATTGAGCCAATTAAATATTTTTAAATCATCACCTTTCACAATATACAAGTTTGACAACGGTAATTTCCAATATGTGGTTTAACACAGCACTCGTAAATAGCCATTTACAACGGGTATTTGTACTGGTTGACCGAATAAGGATTGAGAGAAGGGGAGGGATTCGAACTGGACCAGCCGAGAGATTATCGGTAAGGTCTACCCTCGTTCTACTACTACTACTACTACTACTACTGACCAAGCAAACCCCTATTTCGATGCAATTCGATCAATTGCGTCAATTACATAAATTGTCATAGCACACAAATCCGTCAATTGATTTCAACTACTAAAATTATTGTTACTCCAATACTTTCAACTATTACTAAAATTCTTTCTTTACTGTCGTCTAAGTTTGTTCGATTAATTTGTAATGAAACGAAATACTAGGAATTTACTATTACCTAGTTGAAATTGAACGTTAAGTATAGTGTACTATGATTTTGATTATGAAATGCTTTGGGTGTATTATAATTAATATTGAAGCAATACGCTGATATTAAATTCTTTGAAATCTTCAAAAACTTCAATTAATTTGCATGTATACATTAAAATCTAGATTTCTAGGAACTGTTAATTTTACATATGAATTTTACATTTCCTCATCTTATTATTTTCAAAGAAAATCGTGCAACTTGAATTTTAAAATTAAAATCATTTAATATACCATCCAACTCTACTACTCCTAATTATTAAAAACAAGAAAAGAATAATGAATTTTCACAAACAACATTAATCTAATCCTATATCCTTCCAAAAATTAATTCTCATCTTTAACATTATATCCTACTTAAACTTTCGGAAAAGCCATCCTTCCCCCTCCCCCATACCCTTTTCCAAATTGCGACATTTAAGCAAAGCTTCTGCCAGCTAGTTATATATACCCAAGCGAGATTCAATGCGGAAAGTCCAAGAGAGTAGTATGAGAGAAATGGTATATAGGTATATAGTTACGGGTTTTCTCTTCTCGCCATTAGTCAAGCCAAGTCCTGGTCAGGACGGTTTACGGTGTTGGCGTTAGAAACGGTCAGAGGCTAGTAATAGTAGTAGTAAGTATGTAGTAGTCCAGAGTATGAGTTACGAGCAACGTGGAAAATCGTTGAGCTATCCTATCCTATCCTATCTTACTCTCTCTCTCTCTCTCTCTCTCTCTCTCTCTCTCTCTCTCTCTCTCTCTTACTCACTTGGATGATCCTAATACTGAGAGCTGTCCTTTCTCTCTCTCTCTCTCTCTCTTAACGGCGTCCACACATTGGACTATGTGCGACGGTTTGGAAAGCTTGCTTGGGTAAACAGTCGTAAACCGCGTCAACTCGTTTATTGATCTTGGGTAATGGATATCGATTCCTATCTACTACTACTACTACTACTACTACTACTACTACTACTACTACTACTACTGCTATCTCTCTCATGGGAACTACTTGTGTTATATATGTCTATCTCTGTTAATACATAGAGAGATAGATAGATAGAGAGAGAAAATCAGAGAGAATCAGTGGTATAGCATTCTATCTCACTCTCTTCTTTACTGTACTGCGTTGATCTCACGGAGTTTGGAGTATCCACGCGTTTGGTTTGTCGAGCGTTATAAATAGAACTTGTTAATTTATATATGGTTTATATGTGTATGTATGATATGTACATGGAACATACTAACTTTATGTTGGTTTGCTGATGGATAATTTGGTGGTGTTGCTTACATAAAATGCGTCTGCTAATATCCTTCCCCTATTCTCTCCACTTTTCTATATATGTCTGTGTGTGTGTTTGTTTCTGGTAAATGAGTATGCCTTTTGACCTGCGATTCATTTTCAAATTTGTGTAAATTCACCTGTGTTAAATGGCTGCTTGGATCGTGTTGCATTTTGGGTTTTGGTTGGTAGTGAAGTGTGTGTGTGTGTTGAGCTAATTTGCTGTGTGCCCACCGATCGACATTAATGGGATTGATTAAAGATGAGTTTAAGTTTATTCGGTGATGGGACTGATTTTCAATGATTTGTGGTTTATTGGATAATATAGTGTTTTGTTTTAGAATTTTTGAAATTAATTTTTTTTTTTTTAAATAATATGCTTAATTTAATTATGAATATGTATAGATTAAAACTAATAAAGAAATAATTTTGTTTTGATAAAATTAAACGTATATAAAAGTTTTGATGTAATAAAACTATTTATTATAATTTTTATAATTTTTCAAGTGGCATCTATAATGCACTAAAATTAAACTAATTTTTTTATATAAAGTTTGATTACCTTATTATTAAAAAGAATAATTATAACGATCGTAACAAAAACATGCATTTATTAAATAAACTATTAAAAAAAAATTATGAAAAAATAACAATACTAATTGAAAAAAGCAAACTTGTCAAGGTTGTACAGCAATTTTCTTTTATTTTTTTAGTCGCTAAATTGCAATAACAAAGAAAATAAAATACCGATATTAAAATTGGCTGGAAAAAAATATTTTTCCATTACAGCGATTCATCGATATATACATATACTTCGAGAAGCATATCCAATGTACAAAAGAAGAAAAAAAACAGCTTATACTTCGAACGCTTATTCGTTTTAAGTTTCAAAAGCACTCGAGAGTCAATTATTGCATATAACTTATTTTTGCACAGCACGTAATTTTAAACGCCACACCAAGCGCAAATTTCGATTATCGGCTATATTTTTTTTTTTTTTGTACCATGCAAAATGAAAAGCATAAGCAAAAAATAACAGGGCTGGAGAAAAAAAAATATGTGCATAATAGGGCAAGCATAAATGTGTTAACGGATCGTAAGAGAATCGAGAGGAGAGGAAAAAAAAAATTGAAATATCGATTTGGGTAAGTTTCTCGTTTCAATTTAATGAGAAAATAAGTCAACTCATTTATTTAATATTAAACGTTAGATAATATTAATATTATTTTTCGATATTTATCGAATATAAATACTTAAAATTTTATTAAAATAATTTTACATATTGTCAATATCTCCTTGAACCTTTAATAATATCATTTTTTAACTATTTTATTCGCTAATCAAAATTTGAGGTAATCAATAAAAGAAAAAAAAAAGCACACACTCCTTTTATCACACATACACACAATATCTCTAATCCCAAAGTCATAGTCTCTTCCTACAGAAAATAAAAGTGAACGTTTCTTCTCCTAGGTTTAAGATCAAAAGGAAACACGAATAAAAGGGGTTGGAAATGCCCAGTGCGAAAGTCGAAATCCAACTCTCTTTTCTTCTTCTTCTTCTTCTTCTTCTTCTATAGGTATATATACAATATAAGCCAAAGGCCGATCTAGCAAAAGAGAGTTTCGTATTCAGAGACGCCTTTCCAGTGTGCATAACGCTCTCTCTCTAGATTCCTCTATCGAATCGTATCCTATACCTCCTCCCCTCCCTCCTTCATTTCTCTCTCTCCTTTTCTCTCTGTCTATTTCATTCCAACTCCACAACACTATCTCTCTCTCTCTCTCTCTCTCTCTCTCTCTCTCTCTCTCTCTCTCTCTCACTGAGCTTTTGTCGCGCATTCCCTGGATACTTTTTCTCCTTCTCTCTTTTACTCACCCTCCACTTTCTCTTTACAGGAGAGGATATTGCGAAGAATCCAATTTGGCAAGGGCGAGAAAGGGGCGGAGTAGTATATAGGCGTTGGTGGTGGTATATAGTAGCAGTAGCAGCAGCAGCAGCAGTGAGCTCTGTGCGCCCACTTCCGTCGTGTTCTTCTTCGTGTGACTTTTTGTTCACAGGGCCTTGCTCGTTTTATGCTGGTCGCCGCCACCCACCAACACCACCACCACCGCTATACCGACTCTCTTTCTCTGCCACTGTCGACCCAAACGAAAAAGTTACTGCTCGGCAAAAAGTTTGGTCGCAGCATGGACACTTTTGGATTCGGAGTGTGTGTGTGTGTGAGTGTGTGTGTGTGTGTGTGTGTGTGTGTGTGTGTGTGTGTGTGTGTGTTTGTGTGTGTGTGTGTGTGTGTAAGGGAAAGATTGGGTTTACTTGGTTATTGGTGGGCTTGGTTATTATATGCTAGCGTTTATGTAATAATATGTTAATGTGATTAAAAATGTAATAGATGTTTGTGGTATGGATGATTGTGTGCTTTGTAATGTACTATAATATATTTTGTTGGGATATTAAAATTTTATTTATAAATGTTTAAAGTGATGAAGTAAATGAAAGAAAATTTATGATTTGTGTTTGATAAATTAACAAATTTGTATGTGTGATTTTCTTTGAATAAAATTTGAAAGTTTGAGAATTCAACAAACGGACCAAAAATTATGTTTTGATTATAAAAACAAAATCTTTGTAAAATTTATCAAATACAAAGTTTTATTGTTATAAACTAACTTACATTTATCAATTTCACAATACAGTAAACATTTTTTTAAAAAAATTTTATTTTATTAAATTATCAGACGAGAGTCATAAAATAACTTTCAAAGGAATTACAGTTTTTTTTTTTTATTTAAAAATGCTATAAGAAAATAAATTATGCCAAGCGTTAAAAATTTTATTCAACAGATATGAACAAATTTTAACTATTATATTTATACATGCTTTTATATACTGATCAAAGGTTCAAATTCATAAGCTTTAAAATTCTTTGAGCCGCTTTTGTTCCAAATGTCGATTGTCAAAGGTTAACGATAGCTCGTTATTTTTATTTAAAACCATACCTCTCCTACAAAACTTTGACTTTCTCTGAATAAAAAAAAAAAAATATATTTAAAAGGCATTTGTTATACTTTCAAACAAATAAACAAACAAACATTGAATAACACATAGAAGCATACAAAAAAAACATCATTGTCATTACTGTATAAAAGCACAGTAAAATAAAATTTGTACTCGTTAAAAAATGTTTTTAGCAAAGACTTTTTTCTCATTCCATACTTTACTTAGATTTTAAAGATCTCAAATTTTTTTTTTCTACCTTCTTAACTTTGAAAAAGGTTTTACAGACTTATCATCTTTTTTTTTTCTTTCTTTCTTTCCAAAGCACCGACTTTTCTTATTCAGATAAAAGCTCTATGTTATTTTTTACAACGTCTAGACAGTCATGAATTAAAAAAACATCACAAGGGATTAAGTTGTTAATAACATTAAATTCCATTTTTGACAAATTATCTTATTTTATTCTCATTAAATTTATACATCAAACACTAAATGAATAAGTTGAAAATTAGTCCAAAATTATTCGTTATATACTAATATACAATCAATTTATGTCCCTATTCAGCCATAACCACTTATAACTTTAATTCATTTTCGCAAAAGCAAGGGTATCATTAATAACATCAAATTTTCGTAATACATAGTCTCGATGTCTTTTCGACAAATATTGTTACAAAGTAAACACTCAAAAAGCCTTGTACGACAATATTCCTGTTACTGTTGTTGTGAGGCTAAAATTAGCTTGTCAGTGAGCCAATATTGGCTAAGTATTTAGTTCTTCCCTTTCCTGCAATGGAATTAATTTTCCATGTCCTAGCCACTTTGCCAAAAATGACTTATGTTCACATTTAGATTCTAAATCAAATAGATGATATATATATGCTCGTTTTACGTAAAGCTTTCACATCAGTATGTACTTCAACTGAGCTTTAGCTTTTGGGTAGGGAATAAAGAAGCTTTGAGTGATAACAAAGAGAAATTTTTATAAGTGTTGTTTCATGTTGAGACAGCATAGTAAATATGAAGCTTAAAAAAAATCTCAGGAATATTTTTGTTGTTTGCGTGGAATAATTCAATTAATACTAACATTTAATTATTTTTTAAGTAAAATTTAAAATTAAGTTTTTTTTTAATTCTTAATATTATTTTTAATTCTTTACAATGACGTTCATGTTAGCATGAAATTTTAGTGAAACGTAAAGTATTTATAGATTTTTAGTTTTATAAAATAGATTGTGTTGTACATCTTTTGCCTTTACTTTATGCTCAGTGATACAACTTTATGGTGGGATTCTTGTGTCCCATAAAATATTGAAATCATGGGTGAGCTGAAGAGAAGCACACATGATAGAAGGAATATATATATATATATATATATATATATATATATATATCCTTGTCTTTTGACAAATGATTTTAGAAGCTGAAATGCTTGGAGTGTAAAAAAAACTTAACTTATTTTTAATGCACATTGACCTGTAATTTAAGATAAAAATAATTTATAAATTCATTTGGATGTATAGAGATACTTGTAGGTAAAATTTTAATTTTTTAAAGATTGACTTGAATTTAAGTGAAATAAAATTTTTTTTAATGAAAATATTTTAGAAATTTGATTGACATCAATTGATTTTACCAATTAAAAGTTAAATAGTTTTTATTGACCTTACATAAAGTACAACTCAAAGCCACAATACTGTATCATTAAAAAAAATAATCTAAAAAAATTTTATTTTAATATAATGTAAAGGTCAGTTCTGTAAATATGAATAAAAGTTATTCATTCAAAGAAGTTGAATAAGCAAATTAATATAAATTAAACCAATCACTGGTAAAGAAGTGTAAATGTGAATTTAAAAACTTTTCTTTCGAAATGCAATATGATATCAACCACATTTATAAATGGAATCTCAAGAGTATTAAGCGATTTAAGTGGGTCAAGTTTAGAAGGGAATAAAACATAAGATAAAACAAAAATCAAAACGTCGAAAGAAAATAAAAGCTAAAGTAGGCGGGGAGTATTTTGGAAGATACGTATCTTGATAAAATGTGGGAATAAACAAAAAATACCCGAATGAATCTTAAGTCATTCAGATAAAACATTTGAACCATACACAGGGTTTTTTTTTTAGGGATTTTTGAAAAAGAAATAAAACTTTGAGAACTACTATAAATTGCAGAAGAAAAAAAATATTTTTAGTAACTTTTTTTTTCTGACGTGTAAAATATGTTTATATTTGTAATTATTTATTTTATTCAAAATAAAATTTATAGCTAATTTTGATTTTAATATAATTTTAAAGTATGTTAATAAAGTAAATATATAAAGTATGATATAATTTTTTAAACATTGTACAGAATATCATTTCAAAAATAAAACCTTTCAACTTCTCATAATTTCATAGATAGAAAAATGTTTTCAATACCAAGATAACGTCAGCAAAAATAATTTTGGCAAAATTCCACACATATTTTTCGATCCAAACATTAAAAAAGTCTGAAAAGAATATATTTAAAAAAATTCTTATCCTTACACTTTCATTTCCAAGTAAAACCAAAAATTTCATTTAATACTTATTTCTAATCAACAATTTTTAATAATAAACTTTCAAAACCAAAATTTCAACTTCATTCATTCAAAGTTTTCAAATTAATTGTCCGAAAAGGAACACACACACACACATACAGAAACTCAAGCTTTAGTAACGAAAAGTGATTTCAGTTCAACCGGAAGTGTCCGTTTCGTTGTCTTTCCGCAAGTAAGCGTAACCCCTTCTGTCCGAAATATCGTTTGTTTTGTCGAGTGAGAGAGAGAGAGAAAGAGAGAGAGAGAGAGAGAGAGAGAGAGAACGATTTACTTGCCTGGTTGAATCTAGTAGCCCTTTGACTGTCAGTATGTTCAACTATTCAAAGATATACACTTTCAAAGTCCAATAGCTAAAATACAAAGTGAAATTTCTCGAATGTGTACATTACACACACACACACACATACACATATACCTGAGTTACATTTGCTATTGTATCGCCAAAACTGCTTTATTACACTTTGAAATTGTCAGACTTTGTTGTTTAATTTAGATTTTGTTGTATAGTGTTCTAACACCTTTTTATTTAATTATTAATTTTCTTTCATTTTTAAAACATTTTTTATAAAATATAAAGCCTTACAAAATTAAAAAAAAAATTATATTTATAAAGATATGCTTGATCTTAAATACCTAAACAACCGTAACTTTATTAACAACACAAAAAATTGTATTCTTTCAAACACATTGAACTTCCGCAAAAAAAAGGAACAAGTACCAACAAATAAACGAAAAAAGCATTGGTAAAAAGAATAAAAAGCCTAAGCTCGACTTCTCTTGTACACGTAATTATTCTTCCAATACAAGGGGGGGGGGTGTATGCAGGATACAAAAAAAAGAGGAGATGTTGGAAGGTTTAGTAGTAGTAGCCATCGTCCATCGACCGTAAAACACAATCAGCCACATAACGGCCAATCATTTACGTTTTTCCTTTTTTCCTATTATTACGAAGCACATCGTAGGTCAGTTTAGTCTGTAACCGGGAATTAAAACTTTTTCTCAACGTTAGCTGATCTTTTTCTTTCTTTGAAAGAATAGTCGCAAAGAGAGGGGAAGAGTGGGTTGCAATAACGATTACTTATTTCAATTCCAGATATCGCGCCCCATGGCAAACTTGCAATTCTGGACCTTTGCCTTTGTGCTCGATTCTCTTTTACCTTTTCCCAAGAACTGTTTTTTTTTTTTTTTATTTTTTATTCACAGTCGTGTCTTCGTAGTCCCTTTCCTACTAACTCTGCATTGTTTCTCACATCCGTGGTCTTCCCGTTGTGTCCAACTTTCCATCTTTTTTTTTTTCTTTTTTTTTCATTTTTCTCTCTTTCTTTCGCACGCTTTTTTTCTTCTAGACCTGCCGGAATATTTCACTGTGAATTTACGTTGAACGCGCTCTTTCCTTCTCTCTTGTACGCCACCGTAAAGAATGAGAATGCACTTCTTTAGTTTCAAGTGGTCAGTTTTCTTCTTCTTTTTTTTTAGCGAATATTTGTCGGATTTTATTTTTTAGTTGGTAGGAATAATATATAGCTTTTTTACTCGTTAAGTTTGTTGAAGTAAGACGTGAAAATTTACTTACTAAGAAACAATGTTTTATTTTTTATAGGTACTTTAAAAAGATAAAAATTTATAACGAAATTTTTTTTTTTTATTATTTTTAGCGATGATTAATGATTATTTTATAAAAAAAATTATGCTTTTGAATTATCCATCAGCTAATGCAGCTACGTATTTATTTTCTTATTTATTTTATTTTCTAATGAGTGAAGGTGACGCTGATGATAGCAAGATGTAAATAATAAATGAGGACGCTGGTGATGTTGCTATCTAAATCCTTTTATTAATTAACTATTACAACGTTTCGGGCATTTTGAGCTGTATGCTCTGCCCCTCTTCAGGTACGATAAAGCAAGCCGATAGACGGCCGCTTGGCACTGCGGTGCGGGTGGAGGTTTCGCGAGTACCAGTTTGGTAACTAAGGTGCGTGGTATATATTTAGTTCGTGCTTTGTTAAGACAAGATTTTAAAAAAAGTTGCTTTTGAAAATGTTATTTTTCTTATTGTGTGAGTAACGCAAGTTTGTTGATAATAAAAATAACGACTGATAGCGAGATTTGAAATGTTTTTTATAAGGAATGATAAGAATAGAACCTTGAAATTTTTACGTTATTCTATTTTCTTTTATATTCTTCCAAGTTCTTAGAAATTTTATTTTTTTACAATGTGCCATATTAATGTGTTTATCTGAAACGAATTTTTGATTATTACGAGATTTTGGAATAGGAACCATTATGATACAGATATGAATAAAATATATTAGTATACTGCACACTATAATATTGAATTTTACACAAATAATTCCAAAAAAGAAATAAAGCTACCAAATTTATTACATATTTTATTTTTTATATTTTAATCAGATTTATAACAATAGTAAAACTTTTACAAAACGTATTTACAATTGTTTTCCGTCAAATCACATATATTTTAAATTTTGCATCCTTGTCGTAGATGTCGTAGACAGCGACGATAATTAACATTTGCTGCATGTGCCTGAAGTTTTTGCCAATCTTGATTAAGTAAATCTCTTTGTTGTGCATAATTTTCATCTAAAGGATTGCTTTGAGCAATATACAGTTCAATAGCTGTTACACGTTGTCTTACTGCTGCATCAAGTTGATCTTCTAGAATTTCATCATTTCTACGTGATTTGGATAACGCTGGAGTTCTTGCTGGTGGCTCTCTGCCTCGCGCTTCTAATTCATATTGTCTACGTATATTTAAAGCTATTTTTATTTCTTGCGTTCGACGCTGTTCAATTCGTTTTATTATACTATGAAAACGATAAAAATCATTTTGCAATTTTTGTAGAAGGCTTAAATATTCAGGATTTAATAGACGATTCCCATTCACATGTAATTCTTGTAAACGTTGGATATCGTTTTTTATTAAATCTTCCTTGTCTTTTAGTGCTGTTAATTCTAATTGACGTTGATTTTGATCTTTTGGAGGATATTCTACTTTTCTTATTCTTTCTTCATAATTCTTATGTAAATCTATATATTTTCGAACACTTTGAATAAAGTCTGGATGATATTGATTAAATCGCTCCCAAACACGTCGTTCATTTCTTTGTTGTATAAGTACTTTTATATCCGCTACATCTTTTTTAAGCACATTCATTTGTTGTACGTATTCCTGATTCAGAAGCAGACCACTATCGTATCTCTGTATAATCTGTTCAATTCGTACACGTATTTTTAATTCCAGTGTATCTAAATAAATTTTTTCACTTGATCGTTGCTGTTGTAGTTGTCGATCATTTAGAGTAAGCTCTAGATTACGAAATTCTTCCTCGCGTTTTTTATAATAATCTAAAAATTTTAAAACATCTGCCAACATACGTTTATCATTTGCTAATCTTTCATGTGCTCCTTGTTGTTGATTAGGATCGACTAAATAACAGATAAAAAATATACAAAGTTCATATTATTGCGTAAGAAATAATATATTATCAAAACTGAGGTTATACATTAAAGGCCGTTCCACGCAAACGGCGGAAGAGTGCGGGAAGAGGAATAAGGAGGAATAAGGAGGCGGCGCTACGAGGAGATAGGTAAGTCGGTAATCTTACTTACCGACATAATCATATTAAAAAATTTTTTTTAATAAAAACAAAGTAAGACTTAACAAAACCCAAGGTCATATGTCCTTCCTCGAAAAATTGTCTATCATATAAAAAATTTTCAAGTCTTAAAATTGTTGCCAACATAAAAAATTCTTGCTCTAAAGTAAAAAAAATACGTCGGAGGAAGAATTTTTTATGTTGGCAACAATTTTAACTTTACTTGAAAATCTTTTATATGATAGATAATGTTCCGAGGAAGGGCATATGACCTTGGGTTTTGTTAAATCTTACTTTGTTTTTATTAAAAAAATTTTTTTAATATGATTATGTCGGTAAGTAAGGTTACCTATCTCCTCGTAGCGCCGCCTCCTTATTCCTCCTTATGCCTCCTTATTCCTCCTTATTCCTCTTCCCGCAATCTTTCGCCGTTTGCGTGGAACGGCCTTAATAGTATATTTCGACACGTGTGTGTAAGACAGTTATTTAGCGTGGAGGAGATTTTTTTCTGAGCGAAGCGAGGGAGAGAGCCTAAAAATCATTCCAAAGTTGCGATTTTTAGGCTTAAGGGAATAAAATATAATTAAATTATTTAAAATAAAAAATAATTGTATACCTGATTGGACATCTGAAAGATCCGCAAGTAAAATAACAAAAACAATAAAAATTACTGTTTTTAGAAACATTGTAATATTTTATGGAAAGTCAAAGATTAAAATTATGTCAGAATGAACCAAGATGTTGCTTTTACCTTCCATTTAATATATTCAATAACTAGTTTTTTTATCTCGAATTATAAATTATAATATGTAATTAAGTTAATGTTAATTAAATTTTTGGAAAGTCAATTTTACTTGACATATTTTATGTAAATACACGTGTACTAAAAGCTTTGAACATATTTTTTACGAACTATTCTTAATGATTTTTTGAATTTCTTTTGAACAGAATAAAATATTATTAAATACAAAACCTTGAAAAAACATAATTTTTTATTATTAAATACCGTAGAAAGGGACTACTTTGAACATTTTTTAACTCATTTTATTTGGATTCCAGGCGATTGTCGTTTCGAGTCGGGCCTTCGATAAGTAAAATTTGGTTAAAAAGTTGTAAAAGGTCATACGTGCCCGTAAAATAAATAAATAATATTAATGTTAAAATTTTATTAATTATGTAACATAATTTCCATTTAAATACACATTAAAATCACAAAAAACAACTTTTTTGTATTAGGTAGTTATTATTAATTAAATTTTTCCAGTTGACTAGTTTTAACTCTCAGAAATTTTTTTATCTATAAAATATAATAACAACTTCTTTATTTTTAACAAAATCTTAAAAAATATATAAAAAAGTATATTAAATTGAATGGAATTAAATCAAAAAATGATGAAATTCTATAAAATAATTTTTTTTTTAAAAATCAACAAATTTAGAAAAGACGTAAAAAAACTTTTTATTGTAATCTTATTTGTCATTCAATATTACTTTAGACCATTATCAAGATATAAACAGTTGATTCAAAAGAACCGAGGTTATTAGATATTTAATTACGTGAAATTTTTGAGCGTATTTAAAATATATCAGTTTTGAAAATAAAACATTTTACATCTGGTATAAATTATGAAAATTTTATGTATTTAAAATTTAGTAAGTATAAAAAAAAAGTAATTTTTGTAATCTGAAAAAAAATAAATTTTTACTTATAGGTATATTGAAACCTCGAATATTAATTCAAATAAAACTTATTTTCGTAATTTTAAATTCCAATAAATTAATTTTTTTTTTAATGATAATGTAATTTTAAAATCATAATCGATGATTAAAATGATTTTATAATGCCTACACCGTAATAGGTTTTTGCTGATGCAATTCACCAAAGCGAACAACGTATATTAAATTGCTTTAAAAAGATTGTCACAACTGTTTTAAAATCAACATGTTGCTAAATAAATAATTAATATCGTTCTTTGTACTAGACTCTCAATCACATAGTTGTAAGCTTGTGATGCTAATCGACTTTCGTCTAATGTATGGTAAGCTTATACTTTTAATCAATTTTTTATTTTTAAATTCATTATCTTTTCGCTTTTATTATTACATTGTTGTATTTTTTTATTATAAGAGAGAGTAGTATTAAAAAAAATTAAAGAAGTACATCCGATTAAAACAGAGAAAAGAAAATATTTATCAAGATTTAGTATAAAGCCAATATAAATGTATTACTTTGTATTTTTATAAGAGAATCCAAAAAGAAAAAAAAAATCTTCTTTTTCTTCTCTCTGAATTCTATTACTCAGCTTTTGCTTTTACGACATGAGAACTTGCCAGCTATTGCTACCGCGACGCTTATGCAAAGCAAAGAACGAAGAAGAAAAAAAATAATAAAAGAAAAAGAAGGAAACCTTAAAATAAAAAAGGTAACGCGAAAAAGTTGGACAAGATCCCGCGGCTAAAAGAAATGAGAGAAACCGAGTAAAACTTTGTCTCAGGTCGTTTTGAAATTGAAGTCATAATTGTCCACAATTGCTTTGGAGAATAGAATCATGGATAAAGTAGAAACGGAAGTAAAAGTTTAAAAAAATAGGATATTAGGATTACTCATTGAGTTTAGGACAATAAAGAGGTTAGGTGAGACTTAAGTTTGGATTTGATTTTTATGAAAGCAGCTCTAACGAGATATCACGTAACAGATTCTATTATATTTTTATACTTAAGAAAATGATTCTTTTTCTCCCACTCTATTTTTATGTAATAATTCATTTAATTTTATACATCGTAGTTACCCAACCATCTAAAAAAACAAATCGTCATATTAAAACAAATCAAAACATACGACCAGTCATAAAATCACACTAAAATATAATATAAACATGTATAAAAAGCTCACCCAACCAATTCAAAGATTCTTATTCTTACTATAAACACAGCGTCGTATAGTATATCACATGACAGAAAGCTTTCCAAATGAAAACAAAGAATGAAAATATGTCCACAGTAGAAAAAGAAAGCTCTATTAGACCGAAGTAGTGGGAAGGGGGTCATGAGAGTTTTATTGAGACTCTGCGATAACGTATAGGAAAGAAGGTTTTATTTGTGAACGAGGCGCCTTCGTGAGCCATGATTCATGATCCGTTTAGGGAAGCTTCGTCTTTGGAACAAGCAACTATATATACTTATACCTCTATACCTATATACGGAAGCAGGAAGGAAACGAGTAACGTGAGAAAGAAAAGCAAAGAGGTATAGAGAGTATAGGTAAAGCGTCTTTTTCTTTTTCTTCTTCTTTTTCTTGTCGGTATATCAGCGTAAAATCGACGGGAACATATAGTACTTGACTATACTGCTTTTTAGACTTTTTCTTTACTCTTCTCTTTCTTTCTCTATCTTTTGTAACACTTTCCTTGTTCGTCACGTTGTTCATCTCGATCTTGGAGTATTTTTCTTCTTGTCCTATCTTTTGAGACCATACAACCATACCTTTTTTTTTTTTTACAAAGACTCTTTCATTCCATCGTACGCACTTATTTTTTTTTTCTTTTTCTTCTTAGCGATACGTCTTTTAACCTTTTTCTTTTTTTTTTCTTCTTTTTTCTTACTGTCTTTTACCTCTCAACTCTCTTCGTTGAGATTTATAAGACGGTCTCCGATTTATGCGTTGGATTTGCAAATAATCATTTATTTTATTTTATTTATGTTGCTTTAATCTGAAGTGATGAAAAAATTGGGATGAGTTTTAAAGAAGGGATTTTTTTATGATGTGTTTGCTTATGATGAGATTTGAATATTTTTTAATTTATATTTCATTTAATTTTATTTATAATAACACTTGAAAATTGTTAAAAAAATATTAAAATTAACATATTTAGATTGAATATTACCAAAATTACCGTCTATATTCATATAGCTTCAAGTATTTTCAAAAAGCTGACATATATGTCGCATGAATGTATTTTCCAAAATGTCGCGAACAAATTCTCTATATTAAAGCAAGTCTCCAACTCTCTCTCTCTCTCTCGTACCGTTAGCTCGTTTTCAGATAGCATAAATTATAGAATACTCTTGTGAAATTTCTCTTGAGTATTTCAAATGGAAAAATCTGAGATTTGACTAAATATTTAGTTAAAGATATTCTTCTTAGTATTATACAAATTGAAAATTGTGTAAAGATAGTTTATTGCGAAAATAAAATTTTTAAATTTCTTGTTGCTGATATTAGATTTGTTATTTAAATGATTTTCAAAAGTTGTAATTTTTAAAACGCAAGTTTTATCGGCATATGCTACGTTAATTACAATAATTTAAAAATCATATTTTTTGAATTTTTATACAAAATTTTACATTTATTCAGCAAATAAATATGAAGATACCAAAAAAATAAAAAAACGAATAAATACAAGTTATCAAAAAAGATATTTAATACAGTATATTTTGCAACAAAATTCGCGATAATCGTCGAATGTAAATATTATACATATAGATATACATATCTTGTACTTTGTACAAAATTACACATATAGCGATTGAGCATTTCGTGGTTTCATGCCATAACGCACTAACGCTCACCGAGTGTTTGAACTACATATATAGCGTGTCGTCGTTACCCCCCCCCCCCCCCCCCCCCCCCCCCCCCCCCCCGCCCCCCCCCGCCCACCCCTACGTCCAGTTTTAGCTCGCTGTGTCTGGATATGTGTGTGTATGTGTGTGTGTATATGTGAACGTTTTCGGTTAAAGTTTTGGTAACCGCTAGCTGAGCATCCACGCGATCATCAGCCGACTGCTGCTATACTATACTGCTTGACAAACGATGTCGCCTTAAAGAAAAGTTGTTTCGCTCTTTAAACGGTATGTTACGGGGAAGAGGTGGTATGTATGTGTGTGTAAGAAAAAGATTTCGTGTTTTGTGGGAATGTATTCTTTTTTTTTTTATATGTCAACTTCTGACCTGAGTTAGTTTCTCTTTTTTTTTTTTTCAAAGTTTTATTGTTTTTCATTTAGGTGATGAAAAAAAGGAAAGCTTAGTATTTTATTAATTATGTTAAATATTGTATGAACAAATAATATAAAATAATTTTGTAATATTGGTATTTATACATTAGTTGATGAAATTTCGTACTGATAAATCTTCTTCTTCTTTTTTTATTAGTGTATTAAATTTCTTTAATAAATATTTAGATTGCTTACAATTCATATTTATTTTTCATTATTAGGAATTGTTTTTTTTTCGCAAACAAGGGTAGTAGCATTAATTAAATAAAAAATTGAATTGAAGTAATATTTAACAAACTTTTAATTAATCTAATTTCAATCTATTTAAAAAATGAAATGTGCAAAACAAATTCATTCCATCAATAAATTTAATTAATAAACTTTATATTTACTGTTTTCAAAATTTAAAAATTATTTCTTTATCTGAAAAATCTGATACAAAAAACAAATAAATGATCTAATTAAAAACATTTTATTTATTAATAAAAAATACATTCAGGTTTTTTTATGTCAAATGAATAAATAGTAATTACAAAAAAAAATTATAATTAATCCAGACATTCTTCACATAACTCATCAAATACAAGACACGTATACTCATGTGCTACAAAGTAATAGATACACGTTCTCTCTTTTATGTCTCAACGAGAAATACCAATCGCGAGAAGCATCCAAGCGAAGAATTTTTTATTTCTTTGGGGAAAAAGAGTTTGACGTCATCGTGTATTGACAATATTTCTCTCATTTCGCGAGATCATATCAAAGCTGAGAAAAGTCATTGGCTTATAATATAAGAGTGTCTGTTTCTTGCATCGAAGTGAAAAAGAAAAAAAAGTTTAGAAAAAATAGATTATGCTGTAATGAAGAGATCACTGAATTGTAAATTATTTAGTGTTTGCTTATTTGATATTACATTTTTATAAAATTAATACAGAATGTCATTCGTTATTTTTAGCTTAAAATTACATTCGCTGTCCTACACCTTTTCAGAGAACTTCTGATTTTTATGTTCAAACGTTCAAATATTTATAGAATAAGAAGAGAAGTTTTGAAAATTGAATGATATAAATTTTAGAATAAAGCTGGATGACGAAATATTGACTTTTTTCTTGCATTTTCTAGAAATAGTTAAGATAAATCTGTGTATTGGTTTTCTAAATTATTGACAAACTGCTAAATTTGTTACACCGATACTTTACAATTCGATTTCGTCAAATAAATTTTTTTTTTTATCTTGAAAACAAAGAATCAATAGATATTATTTATAAAAGAGAAGAAAAAAAGTTCGTTACTTCATTAAAATTGCTGAATATCACATCACTACGTAGAAAATCTAAAAGTCGCTTAAGAAAATATTTACAGTTAATTAAGTACATAATCCAATAAAAGTGTAAATATATAAAAGTCAAAAACACTCGATACACATATTTAACTTTTCATGCACATAATTTAAAGTTTCTTATATTTCATTTTCAAGAAGTACAGATATCTTGTTTAAGAAGAAGAAGAAGAAGGTTATGTTATATATATAACACAGTTAATGATAACCAACGTCAAAGAAGTATACGCTTTACACGTATTACAACCTACTTAGTGGTAAAACTTTGAGAATTTATAATTAATGGCTCTAAAGTTACGAAAGTACATTTATGAAAGGTACTAGTAGGAAAGGGATGAGAAGAAGATGGTATGGTATATATTTTGATGAAAAATGACCGATCGTGTTACCAAAACTTTCTTTTGTGGTTTACTATTTTTTTTTTTTTTTTTTTTTGATAATATATTGGTGGGTATTATAAAATACGAAAATTTAGTGCGTGGATTTTAAAATTGTTAATAAATTTACAGATTAATCGTTATTTTTATGTTTAAAATACATCAAGTTAAAGAGTACAGTAGCTTGCGTTTTATAAAATTAAAGCTCTCTTCTTTTTGCCTCTCGCAAGCTCGTTTATTCAATTTTTTTTTTAACTCCTCTTTAACCCTAAAATTCGTAAGCTTTTTCATATAGATCCTCCAAAAGCAACTTGTATTTACTATAGAAAAGTTAATGTAGCGAAAGTTTATTACTGCACCACAGGCGCATCCCTTTAGTTTTGCTATTTTTTTTATATTTCCTTCTTTCTCTTTTTCTCTTTATTTTCTGCCCCCCTTACTTTATTTCTCAAGTCAGCTTTCTTTCTTTATGACTATAAACTTTAACTTGCAGTTTCATCCGCAAGATTACCAAAGTATCCCAAGTGCGGGTTGTGCGAAGTAAAAAAAAAAAAAACAAAGACAAGACAGAAAAAAAAACTAGTTATTTTTCTTTTTCTCAAGCTTATTTATGAACCTGTTTCTTCTCTTATTCGTATATATTTTTGTATAAGCGAAAAAAAGCTTGAATGCCCAGTCAATTAACTAATGTTCGTACATTTATTTTTCTAGCCATTCATCTTTTATAAACCAAACTGAAAATTTTTTAGATTATCGGGTAAGATATAGATAGGACGAGGATATCGATAAAAAGTTGTTTAAAAGTTAGTAGTAGTAATAAGACAGAAACGGAAGTGGAGAAAACTACTATGTGCTACTCACCGAAATAGTAGTCAAGAGAGAGAGAGAGAGAGAGAGAGAGAGAGAAAAGTTACACATCGAGGAAAATTAGGACAGGTCCATATAATGCAAAATGCTCGACACAATAGGACGACGGGATGCGTGTCGATGTCGGATATGACTTTCTCTCTCTCTCTCTCTCTCTTTCTTTCACTATATGTATGTTTGCTTGTTCGAACTTTTCGCAGCTCTCACTTCCGTTTCATACGCGACACGCTAGGATAGCTCTTGGATATGAAGAAAAAAAAAAGAGAAAGGAAAACTTTTTTTTTTTAAAGAACCCACATACAAACATAGCTTATTTTTATCATTCAGTAGCTGGCATCTTTGAGGGAGAGGGATGGACATTGTATTGTTGTGAGAAGGGAGGTAGTGAAAAATATTTTTCGGTTAGTCCCACTGGGATGATTTTCGACTGGCTTGGTAGATAACTTTGAACTATGTGAGTGTGCGTGTCTGTTGACCTATATTATTTTTCTTTATTTTTTTTTATTTTTGGTGTATCAGAGATAGAAAGATGAATTTTAAGCTTCGAATAATTTGAAATATTTTATTATTTTAATGTGTATTTAGTGTTTTATCGTAATTTTTAAAAAAAAATACTTGTTTGTAAAAGTAATATGAAAAAAAGCATTATTTAACATTTGAAATAATAATGTTAGTACAATTGTACATATTTCAATAACGCGAGACCACAAGATTATTTAAAAAAAAAAAAAAAAAAGAAAATGTTGAACATAACGATAATCCACGCATTCGAGAGCAGTATATTGTTCTCTATTATTAACTGGATTTCAGTGAAATAAATTCAAATTGAAAAGGAGTGCGATAATAAAATCATATTCAAGTCCAAAAAGGAGAGAAGAGGAGGAGGGTATACGCGTTTTGTTAACAATTAGCTTTCAGAACTCATGACAATGCCAAACATACTTGGCAATACTCAAAAAAAAAAAAAAAATTAGTTTTTGAAGTTTATTTCGAGATAAAGAGATTAAGTCAACGACAATGATGAGCGTAAATTTGGACGAATTTAATTTTCTCTTTTGGGAGAGAAAAAAGGGACTTTAGGTAAAGTATTTGACGAGTTAATTTTCGTTGCAAATGTGCTAAGTAACTTTTTTTTTTTTTTTGATGGACTACTTTATGCATTTTAATGTTTTACTTTTTAATTGTTTGACGAGTTGGTTAAAAATTATTTCTTTTGTAGCTCTTAGCTACTTGGATAATGTAGTTTTTAAATTAAAAATTCTTAAAAAAAAATTAAATTAAGTGAAGTCGGTAATATTTGAATTTTTGAGATTCGATGAATTATGATTTAATAAAATTTTTTTTAGTACGATAGTAAGGTTTAATTATTTTATCCATATCGTTTGCAAACATTAAAAATTAAAAATTAATGATATTTAATAAAATTAAAACTACGCATCATTGCTATCAAAATTCAAATAACAATTTAAAACCTTTAAATTTCACTCTATCGAATGAATTTCGACATGTAAGCATGACTTATGAATGCCAAGAATTGAACTTACGACCTCTAGGTTACAATTACCAATGTTTCATTTATCAAGCCATTCTAAGCTCTAATATACAAATAATACAAAAGAAATAAATCTTATCTTTCCTGCATACAATAACTCAACTTAAAAAAGGCTCTTTTATAAAAAAAGCTCAACTTAACCAAAAAAATCAATTTAATTCTCAAAATCTTTTACACACGATCAAGCGACAATTCCATCATATCATTTTAACACGTAGCACAAAAATATTTCAAGACTAAAAACGGGTACCAGCGTCTTATAACAGTAAAGTTGATATGGGCGCGGCAGGCAAGGTAGCGATAGCACAAGAGGTATATAGGTACAGCTACCCCGAAGGCAAGAGAGATGGTATAGAGGCCTTCGCGTAGCGCATGCATCACAAATCTCCCCCCCCCCCTCCTCCACCACTCTCTTTCTCTGTCTTGGGGGGTGCGACGTTGATGTAGGTAGCGTATCCGCAAAACTTATTTCCAACTTGCTTGCCGACTTTATTTAAATGAATAGCCCAGTCTGCTACATACTAGAGAGAGGTCGTGCGCGCATGCGCATCTGTGGGAGCTTCAGATAGCGATGCTGTGCGGATGCTGGACGGTTATACTGTGTGTGGTTGGAAGGTATAGGCTGGAAGAGAATGAGAGTGAGAGTGAGAGAGATGGTGGTATAGGATTTATTCGGTCGCCCGGGACACTCCTCCTATATCCTTCCTACCTCTCTACTGGTATAGTGGAAAGCCGAAGATTTTGACTTAGAAATATAGAGAAAGAGGTATGAGTGTGTGTGGCTATGTGTTAGAGGCTTGCGTGGAAGAATGATGTTTAGCGTCTTAAATTTTGAATACGTACGGGGATTTTGTTATGCTGGGGTTTTTATACAAACTTTGTTTTTTATTTATTTATTTTCTTTATTTTTTTTTGTTTAAATGTGTATGTTTGTGATTCTGAGAATTTAGAGAAGGGTTTATATTGTTGGAGAGATTTTTTTGTAGAGGAAGTTTGAATTGAATTTTGAGACTAATGATTATGTTAACTTTTCTTTTTTTTTTATTTTGCTTTTCTACTTTTATGGATAAGTATTACTTGTGGATTAAAGTTTTTAAAAGATTTTATTATATAAGTGTAATATTTTTCTTTTATACGACATTGGTTTATTTAAAATAGAATTTTATGAAACAATTGTTATGAATTTGCAGCAATTTATCATATCAAACATAGTTAAAAATATTTTTTCAAAAAACTTGATAAAAATTTCAATAAAAATAAATAAAAAAAGAATTTTGAAAAGTGAATCAATTTCAAATAAAATATATTGTCAATTAAAAAGTATTGTTACATTGATTTATTGACTTTTATTGTATTTCACTTTTTTTTTTCTTCAAAATTTCGACAATTACAAACAAATAACAATACGTTAGTTTGATTGAAGTTTAGAAGGAAAGAAAATTAAAAAAAAAGAAATAATAGAAATACCTAGTACAAAAAATTTACCGAGCTATAAATTAAAACACAATATTACAAACGACAATTTTATCAAGCAACTAAAATGTTTAAAAAAGCTTAAGTAGGTACACTCATTATCCAAGACCAAAAGAAATGTAATTTAAAAAAATTTTGAAGCCCTGCATTTTACACAACAGTAGCATAATAACCTTCGTAAAAATATAATAATAAAAAAAAAGTAAACTTAGTAGACACAGAAGTATCCTTCAAAAACACATCATAATAGAATAGCGCTTAATTCTAACAAGCTAAATCTGCCTGAAGCTTTAATTGCTCAAGAGCACAAGCTATATATAATAAGAGAGAAAGAGTGAGAAACATACCATATTACTAAAGAGATAGAAGCAAGAGAGTAAGAGAGAAAGAAAGATTTAAAAGAGACAAGAGAAGTAGCAGAGGAGAGTATTTTCAGTATAGGATGAGAAAGACAGTAGGTAAAGAGAGGAGCTCACAAGAGAGAAGAGGGGGGGGGGCGAAGAGGAGGAGGGTGAGAAGAGTATATCTCCCTCGGTACTTTGGCCTCGGCAAATTAGTCCCGTGTGCATAGGTGAAATTGCAAAATTAACCCTACGCCGCGAAATTAATCTGCTTTGTTACACCACCATACCATACCATACCTTTCCTTTCCTCTCTTCCTATGGTATATATATACGAAGGAAGAACGGAGGAAAGAGGTGTACGCGTACTATAAGGGGAAGTCGATGTGGAAAGTTGCCTTCTATACTAACTCCTTCTCTCTGTTTCTCTTCTACTGTGCTATATGAATGTGTATGCTTTTATAAGTGTGTGTCCGTTCTAAAACGTTATCCTGACATATTATGGCAATTAACATTTTCTGATGGTTATTAAAATAAAATCTTATGGTTTATCAGTTGTGAAGAATTTATTCTTTTATTTCTTTTTTTTTTTTTGAACTATAGTTTAAAAGTATGAATAAATTTTGTGAAAAATCAAAAGATTTGAGGTTAATAATAAAAAAAAATTTTGCTCTCTCAAAGAGAAAGTTTTGTATTTTTTTGAAGGTAAGTATATTCTGAAAAAAATTATCATAAAAATTTTTGTAACAAGACTGGGTGACGATAAAATTATAATCTTCTTTATTTTAGTATAAAGAGGCCTAAGGTTTGACTTTTGCAAAGTCAAACATAAGTTCGTAATTTCCTTTACGTAATAATATGTATATATATGTCTCTTGTCAATATCTTCCGTGTAAATATTGAAATTAAAAATTACCTTACTCTATATCAAAAACACATTTCATTAGGATCTATGTAAACGTTGTAAGTTACACGAGATACATAATTCTCTATTTAATATTCAGCTTTATTTCATAATTTGTAGGAGAAAGAGAAAAGGTGGTTGTTTTATAAAATGTTCCACTAATTAATACAAAATTAAACAAGGCATCTATATTTTAACAATCATAACAGTCCAGAAGAAGATATACCCAAAATCAACAATTCAAATTTCATTTCCGAATAACATCACCCCTTAAACTCTTTTGAAATCATCTCACACATTTCATCAATAAATACAATATGTCCTCTAAAATTCCAATCCAACCTCAACCTTATGCTATATACAGTAGCATTATATATAGACATAGACATATCAGAACGACCATCATAGAGAATTCACCAATAATCGTCAAATTCAGTTCGGTATCACGATTTTCTCAGGAGCTCAAGAGAGAAAGGGAGGGAGACACACATAGAATATAACCCCTCACTGTTTTCAGAGACGCGATCCAAGTCCAGAGTAAAGTAAAGGGCATTATGTGCATAGTATATAATCCCAAGGCCCAGAGATTATTTCAACGATCCTACTAGGTATATATATATATATATATATATAGGAGATGCCTTAAGGTAAGAGAGAGAGAGAGAGAGAGAGGAAGACTAAGGGTATATATATATACGCGGATAGCAAATATTGATCGTTGCAAGGATAACAAGAGCAAATGTTGATCTGAGCTAGCAATCTTCGACGATCGCTGATTACACCTTCGCACATTCGGCTATATTGTAAAGATGAAGGAGGAAGAGGAGGAAAGAGGAGAGAGGAGATGTAAATTGCCACGACTATCTCTTAAGGTATATATGTATGTACGTATGTATATGGAGTTGCTTTTAAAGCGTAAACGCGATCGCGTGGTGTGTATAGAACCTCTGGAAAATTATTCTCTATACCTTTCCTTTACATACCCAACTCACTATTTCGTGACGTATTATGCTATTTTGTATAATAACGTGGTTCTTCATATATATGTTGGATAGTTACGATGGTTTAGAAATTCGATATATGTATAATATTCGTATAACCCAAATATTGGTTTTCTATAATAAGCACCAACAAAAAATTTTTTTTATTCCGATATTTTTCTTCTTTTTGTTTTGTTTCGAATAATTATTTTTGTTGCTTTATTTTTTATTTTTTTTTTTTTTATGTATTGCTGGTAATAATCCGGTTTTGTATAATTAAATTTTAATTATTTAAACGAGAATCGAGAAATAAAGGCTGTTGTTCTAATAACCCAAATTACATTTTTATTCAGTTATTTTTTTCTTTTTATTTCTCGCCCTCGTAAATAACAAAAAGAAAAAAAAGAGAGAAAAAAATATGTATCCCTATCGGGACGTCAAAAGTAATAACCAGACAAGCGTAAAAAACTGATGGTCACTGAATTTCTGGTGAGAATAAGAAAAAAAAAGCTAGAATTTTTTTTTTTCTTTCTCATACTTTTGTTTCTCTTCGTATATAAGATGATAGCCGCAAGCGTTTCTCACACTATGTCCAAAAAACATAGTAGTAGTTGTGCTGAATTTTACGTGGGGTGAAATACGAAGAAGGAGGTATATAAGATTTGATGGTGGTTCAAATGGTGTCGATTGCTTCTTTTTTTTTTTACTTTTGTATGTGTCTTGCTTGTGCAAATATCAGAGAACGAGCTTTTTTTTTTTTCTTGTCACCGCATCGTACATTTATCGGAGGATATTTTATGAAGGATCTAGTTCTCTTGTCTACCTTTCTTCTGATTATGATTCCGATTGGACTTATAAATATGGTGATGCTTGAGTATTTGCACATTTTCTTTGTCTGGGTTGACGTTCTCTGCGACGTGAAGTGATTCTGTTATATATTTGTTACAGTTATCTTTTTTTTTGGAAATCATGTAGGACTGTAATTTATATTTGTATAGAAATAGAAAATAAAAAGATGTTAACTCTGTATAAAATCAAATGTACTTTTTTTTATACTATTTTTTGATTTAAGATATAGAAATGGATGTAAGATACGTTTTTTATTTTTTTTTTTTTATTTTGTTCGTATCAATTGAGGAAAAATTCGCTTTCTAAAAAGGACTAAAAATCTTTAGGTAAAATTTGTCGATTTTTCCGTGCCGTTTCTTCAACACTACTTTTCACTTATTCTTCTTTTCACACTTGAATTCATTTTAGTAGTATCTATCTATACCATCTTTCTTTTTGTCTTAGCTTTTACTTTTTTCCTTTTTCTTTTTTATTTGCAACGAAGAAAACGTAATACCTGAGGCATTTTCTTATTTTCCCAATACAAATAATAGAATGACATTACTTTTAAAAATAAAAAGAAAAATTGTCTTAAATTCAATTTTATTTTTCTTAAAAATTTAATAATAATAATTATTTATTATTAACAATCGCAAGAAAATTATAAATCTATCTTTTTTTGTAAAATTTTTCATTGCCAACCTCTTAAAACTACACAAAATTTCTTCTACATCACATTCATTTCTAAAAAAGAATAGTAACCCAATTCCAACCTAAATATAAAAAAAATCTAGAAACGAATAAACAAAAACTCCCCTTAATTTTAGACAATAAGAGATAAGCAAAAAAAGATATACCCAACCTTAATGAAACATCAAAAAAACAAAAAAACCGTACGCAGCAAAAGCAGCAACGTGGCTATACCTCTAAAAACCAGGATCTCGAATAAACTGAAACATCAGCCGTAATTCATATCCCCTTACACCAGAGGCAAGGTAAAGTGAAGAGAGAGAGAAAGGGAGAAATGTAAATAAAGCCGCTTATTTATCGTGCTAATCTCGTCGTCAGCTTAATATACAGACCCGACGCTGTCGGTGTTGATGAAAAAGAATTGACGCGAAGAGATTAGCAATACACCACGAAGAACGAAGAAATAAAAGATCTCGCGCAAATTCGTGAAGCTCGTCGTTGTACTTTTGAACGCGTGTAGGGGGGAGGTTCTTGTTTTACCACTAGCATCTTTCATTTCTTCGGTCCTCTTTTCTTATCCAAGTACTGAGGATTTATGCGACATTTTCCACTCTCCTCCTCTCCTTCTTTCTTTTTTGCATCTCGACGAGAATGGGAGATATAAATATGAATTCAGAAATGGTTTCTCGAGGGCTTCATCTGAGAGGTATGTGTTTGTTTGTAAAGGAAAATAATGAGCTTGCGGATGGAATAATACAAATTTTTTGTCGCACAAAAATAACTAAATTTAATTATAAATATTTGTCCTTTTCTTGTGTACAATCTTTACACCTTGAAAATTAATGGACCTATGTGTATATTTGACACTACTGCTATATTGTAGATGTATAATATAAACTGTACAAGTAATACCGGAAACAGCGCGAGCTTGCACTGACTTCCATGCATGCAATAAAGCTCACTTAAATCACATTGAAAGTAGCAAGTTTTGCGATATCGCGGGCATACAGTTGGCCTTTCTCTGATTTTATGTTGCTGTGATAAAGATTTACAAGGGGTGTTTTACCTTTTCTCTATAACACGATGTTTCATGTAATGTGTATTCGTTCTTATGTTTATACGATAAAATTTATATATACGCATTGATAGAAGAGCTTGCAAGAGCTTTTTGATGTTTTAGTGTGTTTATGTGAAAAAGTAAAATTGATGCTTGCGTTTGAAATGTTGAATCGTGATAGGTTGTATTCTGTAATGTTTAATTTTATTCAAAGTAATAAAAGAATACATTTAAGTTCTTATAACAATGAAATTGGTGGTATTGATTATGTTGATTATTATATCTGTAAAAACGAAAGATCTTTTTTATTTTTAATGCTGTCTACTCGAATAAAAATGAACATTTGAGTTTAAGGAAACGATTGTATCACCTACTCAAAGGAAGCAAATCGAGTGAATTGACAATAAAATTACCGATTTACGGATGAACGACTAATTCGTAGCCTATAACAAAGAGAATCTTATCTCTTATACGAACTAAAATTCAAATCCTCATTCTAATCTTATTCTCTTCGATTCTTCGTGAGAATGTCTTTTCTTTGGAAAATAGATCGTCTGGAAAAATACCAGCATATTCCCGAATTTCGAACTTTCGACGAGGCAAATTTTCAAAAGAAGGTTTCAAAAAGGAAATCAAAGACACACGAGGTGTAGATACAGTATAAAAAGTAAAGGAATAGGTATATAGGTGAGAGTGAAGTAAGCGCGTGGGAGTATCAGCGCAGAAACGAAACGAAGGAGTGTAGGGAGTTATATGTGGGGTTGGAGGGGTGCGATTGATCGGATTCCGAAGATTCAAGTCTCATTCGTAGAATAAAGAAAAAAAAAAGATAAAGAGAGAAAAAAAGTCTTAAGATTCGTTTGACAAAGTTTCGGAATTTTCGTAGATATTTCTTGCAAGCTCTAACAATCTCGATGTAAATATACGATGCCAATTTATTTAAAGTGGGTTATTTATTTAATTTTCTGGTTTTTTTTTCTTTTGTTAGCGAAGATATACTGCTTGAATAGCGTTAACTTGCTAAGGGAAAATATGATTAAAAGGTGGTAGAGTAGATGAAGGATGAGAAAAGGCGGCCGAGAGTATAGTTTGTAAATTGCTAAGTTTTAAAAGAGCTGGGCTTGGGTTTAATTAATGAGAACGCGTTAGATAAGCGAGGCAATGGAAGAAACGAGAGAGAGAGAGAAATAGTGGTATTCCTTTGATTTTAACCAACCAACATCCTACCTACTTTCTTACGTTCGGATTTAATCAAGAGTAAAGGCTTTTATCCAGATACGGTTATTGAATTACTGCGAGAAAAATAAAACGCGAATTTGTTATATACTAGTTAGGTTAAATTATTTTACCAATGGGGGAGGGGGGGAGGAAGAAATTAAATAATCTAGAAAATGTTTGAATTTACCGTTGCTTGAGAATTTGTACTCGAGCTTTTCTTTGTTCGCTATTTCGAAAGAGAATAAAGAGAAAAGAGTTGCAAATAGCTTCGGGGCCAAGGGGGTTCTCACTCTTGAAATCGATTTCAATTTTTAGCGATTTCATCGATTTTAAATCGCTCAAATGATTTCAATCGATTTCACCGATTTCA
>JAPYZE010001036.1:0-35072 GCA_030522805.1 Leptomastidea abnormis
TATTTTATGTTTTTGAAACAAAAGTCTACAACGTTTATTTTGAATTAAAAAAATAAAACATATATGTGTATTTGATGAATAAGGAGTCACATAAATTGTTTGTAATACGCAAAAAGAGTTAACGACAAGGTCAGCGGAAGGAAGAAACAGGAAGACTACAATAAAGATCCTTGACTGGTATATAGACGTGTTCAAGTTAATACGCTTATATGATGCTAAGACAAAACGAGGTTGGAATTGATAATAGAAAAAAAAACCCTGGTGCATTTAAAGCTAATGAACTGTTAATTTTTTAAGGTCGATACATATTTCTTATTTCTGTATTGTGTTTAGTTAGATATTATAATAAATAAATTTTTAAGCTTTTCTTTTTTTGTATTTATAAATAAAAATTTAATTATTAAGCACGATAAGAAAATAATAAATAAAATTTAAGACTTTAACACAAAATAAGCTGAGTTAATTAAATGACATGTATTTCAATATTATATATTTAGGAAAAACCGTTGACTTGCTAATTTTCAGTATGTTTGCATACATCAGTGTATTTAAAAAAAAAAGAGATGGTATGTTTACTAATAATTCATCATTTTCTAAGTACAAACTTTACTTATCAAAAAAAAACAAAACAAATTGCGCACATTTTTTCCCCCCACTAATTTCTTGCATCTTTGCTTTCTTATCAATGGATGTCATTCATCCCGCATAATACATGAAAACTATTATTCTAATTTTTACAAAGAAATACTCTATTCCATTTTTTTTTTAGATTTTCAATTGTTCAAAAATATTTAGTTTACACGATTCTTGAATATTTCAATTTTTTATTTAAAATAGACAGATTATCATTTAAATTACTCACTGCACGTGTTTCAGTTTCATAATTTTTACATATGCAAATACGTAAATTCTCTTAAAATATTGCAGTCATACAAAAGCTAAATATAATCGCGATAATATAACGAGTATTCCTACATCACTGACAATTATGAAAACAATAAAGATCATTATTTATGGTATTTTCTACTTGCATAACTTACATTAAAAAATACAGATCTAAATATTTTAAAAATAAACTTTAAAATCATAAAAACTTACAATTCTTCAAATGGCAGATTCCTCATAACAGTATCACACGGCTCATCATACTTGTTATATCCAAAAAATCCAAATATTAAAGTAACGACGATCATAATAATAATTCCCGTCGAAAAAAGTATCGGTATATCATCAGGATGTCTCATAGTGTTCTCCAACGGCATAAGTATCGATATATTGTAAATAGCAAAGAGAAAAATGCCACAAAAAATTGCAACCTGCTCAGGATCGGTATAAGCTTGTAATCTTGATGGGGATGGCATATCGGTAACGAAGTAGCCAAAGGAGACGATAAGTCCACATGCCATAAATGCGGTACCAACTACCGAAAATGGTACCAGCCAGGTGAAGTTTGGTACCAAACCAAAGGCTATGAAAATCGGCATGAAGAACAGGATGTATAGTCGAAGGTCTATACTCCAATCTGAGTAGTACTCGATTATCTGTGTGAGATGGAGAACCGTTAGATTTTTTTTTCTTTATTATTTTTATTTTATGTTGAGAATACCAAGACAAGCGCACGTGTATGAAGTATTGGCTTTAACGATCTTTACTTCTACGAAGTTCTTTAAATATTTATGAAAATACCTTTGGACTTTTATTTATTATTATTATTATTTGTTTTTTTTTTCATTGCGCGGCTTGTCAACTCGTAAATTCAGCTGTTAAAATTTATATGGCATGCCTCACGCTATTTAGAGATGAGAAAATATTTTCAGCATTATAAACAGCGTGTATACTTAGTTTTGTCTATACAAGTATTATATGTTAGAGAAATAAGTTGAATAGCTTTTGCAAAGTTATCTTGGAAAAGCATCTTCTTTTTAACTGATGTATACTCCGATATATATTCTCGTTCGCATTGAATGTAATGATAATATATGTGAGTGTCTTTGAGTTACGAAAAAAAGAAAGAAAGAAGAAGAAAAAAATGTAAGGATAACTGCTGGCTTATTTAATATTACCGAGACATCCTTGCTATAGGTATTACGTGGAAAAAAAATAGTATTTACAGTCTTCTAACGTTTTCTATATTGCTATCGAGTGACATTGAAATGACGATATCTAACAGACAATTACTTTGTTGTATTTTATCATTGACAAATTATGAGTTACAAGGAAAATTTATTATAAAAAAAAAATGATAATGAAAGGTTGTAGGTACGCGTTGATTGATTATTAATAGGAATAATTAAATATTCATATAGAATCGATTGACAAATTTATTGTTTTGGTTGTAGCGCGTAAAAATTTTGTCAAACCGAAATTTAATACTAAAAATGTTTGTCATTTAATTATCTTTTTTATTTGTACAGATGACAATAGTTACTTCTTTTTTTTTAATTACGAGAAACTGAATACAAAAGAATTGTAATTAGGCCATAAAAAAAAATAATATGCAGGTGTCGTTAATGAAAATTGCGAAGAAAAATAAAAATTAATTACTGTTCCCCTTGGAAAAGTTCGCACGTTTAAAAAAAAATATGAGTACATTGACATGTCGATATATATGATAATAGCCATTACGTTTTGGCTCTGCAAACAAGTTAATTAAAATAAATGACATCCTGACAATTATTATTTTCTCTTTCAAAATAATATATTTATAAAAATATATTTACATAATTATAAAATGAGATTCGTCATATTTTGTAAAAGAAAATTAATATTAACCAGTGCAGTCATAAGTAACCAAATAGTAATTAAAAAAATAAAAAAAATAATTATTTAATAAGTAACCCAGAAAATTTTTAATTTATTTTTTGATTTTAATTTTAAAATTTAATAGAAAAATATAGATAACTAAAAATCATGAGTTAAGTTTACAAGTTGTATTCAAAATCAATAAAAAAAAATATCAATATTTCAATAAGTATAATATAATGTGTGAAAATGAATTGCATAATTCTAAAATCGATAAAATAATTTCAAAGCTTTTGAAAATTACAAAGTTACTAAAGCACAAATTGTAAGAGAGAAGGAAAAAATAAACAGGATCTAGTGTAGCTTAGTCGGTAGAGCGTATGCTTTATAACCCTGAAGATGAGGGTTCGATTTTAGCGTCTATCGTACCAAGTTTTCGATTCCTAGCCAAAATAACATTCATTTGAGCGTTGAAAAAGGCATTAAAATTTAAAAAAATTTATTTGTCTAATGTCTTACTAGATTATTTTTTTTTTGTCAAAATTTAAAAATGAATAGTTTGTCAAAAAAAAAAAAAAAAAAAAATCATTGAAAAAAAAAGATTATACAAAATATTGACAACAACGCAGAAAGTTTACATTATCACTTAATAAACTCACCAAACAACGCACAAATAAGTCTCGACGGTCAATAAAGAAAACAAAGAACATTGATTTTTTCTTTAGA
Organism: Leptomastidea abnormis; assembly: GCA_030522805.1. Taxonomy (NCBI): domain Eukaryota; kingdom Metazoa; phylum Arthropoda; class Insecta; order Hymenoptera; family Encyrtidae; genus Leptomastidea; species Leptomastidea abnormis. The sequence goes on from JAPYZE010001036.1 coordinate 3,469, forward strand.
AAAAAAAGAACCACCTCGTCTCCTTTACTTTTAAATCACCACATTTAAAGCTCAAATCACACGAGGTCATATAGTAGCAACAACGAATCGCTTCAATGTCGTCGGCCTTCACTAACAGCTAAACAGGACACATAATAAGCACGTGATCGTTTCTCTCCCCCATTCATTATATCTAACTTTCTCTTTACGTTTACTGCTATATGATATTCAGAATTTTTAAAAGGATAATTTTCTTTCAAAAGATGACACTGTGAGTTGTTAAGCTGATTTTAAACAATGGAATTGAAATTATTGGGTGCGTGATTCGTTGAGTGACAAAGGATGTTTTTTTTGGGTGTGTGTAGGTATGTGTAAATGAAGAATAATTAGATGAAATGGATTTTGAGGTTTGTTATTGAAGTGCATATTGGATATGGGTTGTTTAATGATAGGGTAGTAGTGCATGTTGGTTAAAAAGATGATTTGAAAAATGATATATTTTGAAGCATATGAAAAGTGTTGAAATTGAGAAGATAATTGATTCCTTTTTATTTTATTTTTTCTTTTCCAAACTATGTCAAGTATGTTACGATGGTCGTTTTTGTATATAATACGATATCAATCTTTTATTCAAACGTTACCAAATGATATAATGGCATACATCGTCGTATATATTTTAGTAAGACATTTTTTAATGCTGATCTAATAATTGATATATCACACGTGGAGCCTAAAGGTATATAAAACCGTTAAGACATATTCCAGAAATTTTCCTTTTTCATTTTTTTTTTTTTTTTTTCTTTATAACGAGTATAAGATAAGACAGTAGGAAGAAAATAATATTTTTCAACGAGTAGAGTGAAATAAAATTTATTATCAGGATGCTGAAAGAGAATTTAATTTAAGCGCACACGACGCGCAAGGGCAAATGTCTCTCTTGCTTGATCTCACAGGGTAGATTACTTGAAAATTTACTCGACGTCGTGTCGGTCGTCGTCGCCGTTGGTTAAAGGTGTAGGTAAGTTTATATTATGCAACCATCATCATCACCAATATAACGGTTCCCCCCCTAGTTGCCATCTCTCGCGTGCAATTACAAAAAGAAAGTTTCAGATTTTATTGTACGTACGCACATACACTCACTCACGTAATGTCAAGTCGACGCACGTAAACTGTCAAATAAGAAAAAGTTGGAGGAAGAGGAGGAATAAGAAGGAGATACCACACAATCTTTCCTAAATTTTCTACGTGGAGGACCATAAAGAGGGGAAGGTAAAGGAATAAACCCAAAGATCACTGAAAATAAACGGAGGTTTACTCATCGTGTAAAGGAGAAGAGTAAACATTTTATAAGTATAGGGGGGAAAGCGCCAAGACTCTTACGAAGCAAGAGTGAGAAGATATATAGAATCATCGCATTCGCTAAAAGCGCGGAATTCGGAAGGCGTCCGTGATGTCTTTGACTTTGTGTGTGTGTGTGTGTGTGTTTGTGTATGTGCCGTTTAATTTACGACCGGTATACCGGTATATATAGTATATACCGCAGAAAAAGGTATTTGCACGCGGAGTTGTGATTTTCCGCGACGATTGCCATTACTTATATTCTGGCTATAAGTTGAAAAGAGAGAGAGAAAAAAAGGGGGAAGAAGATGAAAGTTAGTATGGAGGCACAGCTTCCGTGATGCGCTTCTTGATGTGATGAGTGAGAGAGAAAGAGACATTGAGGGAAGATTTGTGGATTTGATGCGGTAAATTTTGCTTCCTAGTGTAACCACTCTGGGCTCTTTGGGTTATTGGGGTTTCATAAAAGACTTTCGGATTTTTTTTTTTATCTGACTGGGATGGAATAGTTGTATGTGTATTTCGTAAGAGATCGGAAAGAATTGAGATCGGTATATTGTGATTTGTTGTGAGCTTGATGTTGGGTTTTTTTTGTGTGAGTGGATATTTTTTTTATGTAATTGAGTTTTGAGAGGATTTTTAGAGAAAGATGATGCGACTGGTTTTTTGGAGATTTTTTTTTATGTTGAATTTTAAATTATTGAAATGATTGGGTTTGTTGATAATAAGAAATTTAACGTCAATTCGTATTTTTTTTTCACCTACATTAATCTCAAACTAATAGGTACAGTTCAAAATTAAAAAAATCTAATTATGGTTTTATATTTTCTCAAAATTAAGTTTTCGAAAGAAAAAAAATTCCACTTCGATTTCGGTAAAAAATTGCTCATAATTCTAGGACCCAAACTTCGCGATAATAAGTATATAAGGTCTTCGTAAAACTATTATTACGAGTAACTATTATTATACGATAGAAGTTTGAAAGAAATCTTTAACGGTCAAGGAGAGGTATTGCATTATTGCCAGTAATGATTAACTGGTTTTTTGTATCGTATTAGTTTGCCGAAAATTAACTATAATTTTCATTCGACTTTGAAAGGATTCTTTTGTAATTTTCAAAATTTTATTCTTTACTCTTTTTCGTAATATCTCAATTTACACGTCACAGAAAAAGATGAAAAATAGTTTAATTGTTAAAAAAAAAAATACGAGATAAATCATAAGGTAGGATATTTCATCTTCTCACTAGCCCAGTAAAGTCAAATTTTACTCTATCATCATTTCTCCCTTGCTTCCAATTAATTTTTTCTCTTATTTTCTTTATTCAAATTTTAAATCAAATCTTACCTGTTTCGAAGACGTTACAAAATAAAGCATATACACAGTAGACGTTTGGTACTGGATAAAACAGACAATGAAGTTGACTACGACAGAGAAAGCATAACCATAAGCTTGTAATGGTTTAGGTCCAAGTTTAAATGATGCTTCAGCCGTTTGTGCATAAGTCAATGCAGGTTTACGAGTTCGCTTACACAGGATCTGGCTGCAATGCACCTAATCATGTGAAAAAAAATATTGCTTGCAACACATCTATATCTTACCTTTTTTATTGTTTGGTTAATTTGTTTTGAGGTTTATTGCTATTTTTATTTATATATTTTTTTTCTGTATGAAATTATTCTTTAAAGTTAAAAAATTTAAATCAACATGTCTTTATAAACCAACTGTTAATTTACCATTACAACGGCCGTGTGAATATAAATGATTCCAACGAACAAACTACAAAGGATAGCCGATGCCCAGCCAGCTTTTTTAAAAGCATACGGTAAGAATAAGATACCACTGCACGTGGAGGCCTTAACCAGGTGCATAAAAACTGCAAAGTTGCTTCTGTAATGCCGAAAATGAAATAATAATTTTGATGAGTTTAAGCACAAATTTAAATGTCGTAGACAAGTCAATTAACAATAATAATAATAATAATTAATCCTACGTTCTTAATTGCTCTGGTGATCTGTGTTCGATTGGGATGTAATCGTTATTATTTTCCTCCATATTCAATTTGTTAACTTTTATAGAAACTAATTGTTTTTTATAATTTTGACTTAATGTAACTCAAATTTTTAGGTTTTTTTATGTAATCCAGTAAGTATTGTAAAAAGAGGTTAAGATACTATGACTTCAATTGAGTAAAACTTACGACTACATTTTGTTATTGATATAGTAGAGTTTTTTATTTATTTGTGTAAGACAGTGGTTATTATTTTGAATATTTTTTTATCGTACGCCTTTACGTTATTATGCAAGAAAATTTTTAATTTAATAATTACAATTTTTTTATTTTTCATTTAAAAATTAATTTTAAGAGAAATAGATAAACAATATCTATGAGATGGGTATTGCGGGCCATATTTTTGAAGTTATTAAAATAAATAAAATGTAAACAATTTAATGAACAATTCCTTGTGAAAAAAATAAATGGCTTGTTTTAAGGTTTCAATACTCTCCAATAATATTACCAGACCACAAAATGTAAGAGTAAATAAGAGAATAAAAAAGGTCTGATGTAGCTGAGTCGTCAGAGCGTATGCTTTTAAATCCTAAAGTCGAGGGTTCGATTCCAGTGCCTATCGTAACAAATTAGCCGAAATGACAATCGTTTGAATGTTAAAAAAGGCTTTAAAAATACAAAATTAAATACCTTTTCCTTGTATCTATTATTTCTTTTATCAAAATTTATAAAAGAATATTTTAAAGTAAATTATTTTTGTGTAAGAACTTTTTTTTTGTTAAGTAGTACATAAATATTTTATAAATTTATTAGTAATAATGTGCAGTTATTTTATTAGCAACAATATGAAGTTTTCATAGCTGATTAATCATATAATAAGATTGATTTATTTCGAAAAAATTTTTAAATTTTATGTTAAAGAGTTTCTATCAACAATTTGAGTAATAGATAAATATTTACACAATCAAATGTCAGGGAAAATTAAAATAAATAATAAGTCAAAAATTAATATTGAAATTGCGTAGTATTTTTATTTAGTTATATTGTATCACGTTATCGCATTTCACGTTATATTATTTACAATTAAAAATTATTTAAATATCGTTACATACGATTATTCAATATTTACATTTTCTTTTTTATATTCATTTCCAGATGAGCATCCTTTCAATGAAATAATATCTGTATAACGATTAAAATACGCATCTATCTATAGTAAGACAAAATTATACATAAATTACGCAGTACGAGTGATATCGTCGATGATATCGTAAAACTGCAATCATTCATTAACATCTTTCGTGGCTTATTCGATCCTTTTCTTTTTTTTATATAAAAATAACAGCCCCCGCTGCCGCGAGCTCTACACTTAATGTAGGCATTTTTTTATTTTTTTTTTATTTTTACATTTCGTATGCAAAACATTTTGTAAGAGGTAAAAATAATAAAATTATAAATTTATATAGTAAACGCAACAATATCGTCGTGTCGTTACCTTTACAAATTAATTTTGCGCAGCAACAATATATGGAGGCACTACAACTATGACTTATCAAATTAGACGATTTTTCCTCTTTTTTTTTAATAACGTTAAACATCTATAATAACAATTTCAAAACATAAAATAGACAAAAATAAAACACTTAACTGACTTAGATTTCTATTTGAAAACTTGTAATCACTTTTTTTTAAAAAAATCGTCTAATTTAAAAGTCGGAACAATTATATCAACATACTTCAGTCCTATTAAATTAAAAAAATAAACGATTAATCACAAATTCGCACATAATAAAAACTAAGATCACATTCTGTGATTACTCGTAATATCGAGTCATATCTTCTTCGTCCTTACTGTCATCCGTTTTATATAGCTTTCATTTATTATACATGAATTATAATAAATTGGTTTAAGCGCAAGGAACCGTGTCTAGTACATTATAGTGTATCCAAGAGTTTAAAAACTTTCAATTAATTTCTTCTTTTTTTTTTACCAATACGCATCAAATACATCAAGAGCATATCAATATCTTTGAGTATCATTTGCGCAATTCACCTATAAAATATTGATAATCCAAAGTTTATTGAAATAACAAAATAATAATAATATTAAGAAAACTACATAGTCAGTACGCTTTATATAAATAAATATTAAACTGCAGAAATCCTATGTATAAATATTGTATTATATGAATCTCAAAGACATCAATATGCTGACATGATTTTATGCAACGATTTTCGTCTTTGTTTCGTTAGCTGCATTAGCAAAAGTACAAAGAGTACTAGCCTAAGTCTATCCTCGCTAAATTTATAAATTAATGACTGCAAACGTGGATGGATCATACAAAGAACCACCGTCTCTCGGGACTTGAATGAAAAAGTCGAGTGCTCGTCGCTCGCATGATATGTGAAATTCTGGGAAATCAAAATTTTGAGTTTAACTTAAATGTAAACTCGAAAAAAAATGAAATTACTAAATTAATATTGGAAAGTTGCACATTATAGCTGTATTACATATCGAACATTATTATTTTTTTTTTATTAAAAATTATGTAACAAACTAAATTAAGAATATAATAAAAAATGTAGGATGACTGTATCGCGATTAAGAAGATGTTGATAGTACCAAGGAATCATTTGGAGAAAAAAATTGTTTGATTTAAAAATTTTATAAGCAAAATGCAAGTATTGGAATGATAAACAAAAAATATCGAATACATCTGATAAAACATACTCGATTGTGTTGAAATTAAATCAAATTCAGTTAAATAATCGATTACAGGAAGTGATAATTATGATAGTTATGATTGATGAATAAAGTAATTGAAAATTTTAAGCGAGATACAACTGGCGTAAACATATTTGAGTGTTCCAAGTAATGGAAAGTTTGCGATGCAAACTCATTCTTGAATTGTTACTCAGATATATAAAAAAATAAATCGTTTAATTATCTTTGAATCAAATGTAACTTATTATTTTTGACATGTGGTTGATAAAACCTGCGATGTCAAGACTGGCTAGTATCACGCATTACTTTTCAAAATTTATTTTCATTTTAATATTAGAATCAGTATTTCTATTTAATAATTTGTATAGTACATTTTTTTTTATAAAAATGTAACAACGTTAGAAATCAGTAAAGAATATCATAAATGTTTTTTAACATTTTCTAGCCATCAGTAAAAAACTAAATTGTATAAAACGTATGATAAGCAATTCTTGAGGACGTTACCTTTTTTTTCTAATGAATTCGATGTATAATAGTTACGTTCATCTTTATAGTATTGGAATACGGATGGGACTTGGAATTTCTTTTTCTAAAAATATTTTGACGGAAGATTTGAGATTGTTTCTAATAACGCATTTTAAAAAAACGATTTTATGAAAAATCACTGTGTGGACATATATAAAGTGAAATATGCCAGTCTTTATTTTATATTCTCAAGAAAGTTTGAGATTTATCGTCATATACTGATGTGCTTGAAAGAATATGCAATATTGGCAATAACACTTAGCTCATAGGCACAGACGATGACGACTGTAGTAAAATTAAAAATTTTTTTTTTATTTTATCGAAATACTTTTTAAAGTATTTTACTTATTTTGTCGCTTGAGTAGCAGTTTTTGCTTTTTTATACACCAGCCCAAACTGAATCTATATTATACAGTTATTTGTAATTTTTCATTACACTGATGTTGGTTGTATGTATTAATTAAGTGTTGAAGCACTTTTGCAATAATTTATAATTATTTCAAAAGTAATGAAAATATAATAGCAAATTATTTGAAAAACCTTATTTTTCGACGTTGCTTAACTCCTAGGAGTCGAATTTTGATTTTATAATAAAATTTTTTGCTAACGATAAAGCAGTATGACATTAAATATTATTTAAATAATATTTTACATCGCTCTATGTGACGTCTGAAATAAGAGTATTTGATGTAACTTTATAAGCTAAAAATCCGTATTAAGTATATAATTTTTTTTTAAATTAAAATTAAAATCTTTGAAAATTCAACAAAAAAATACGAAAATTCCCAAAAATATAATATCAAATTTAAAAATTACTTGATCGTTAATATCAAATGTTTGTTTTTCATACAATAAATATTGCACATAATCTAGCCAATTGTCAAAAGAAATAGCTTACTTATATAGAAAATTTAAGTTCAATTTGTCACAATCTAAGTTATTCCAGTTAATTATACTTTATCAATGAGAAGAGCCACTTGGAATGAAATATTAAAATAGAACAAAAACATACAGACAAAGCAGCTTAAGAAAAAAAAAATTGTAATTGCACACTGTTCCATCAACCGCAACAATCAAATTCGAAATTGATTCAATTTAAAAAAAGTCCACCACTCACAATAAACAAGCCGAAAATCAATTGATCACTTTGAATAAGTACGAGCCAAACATATCTTAGGCCTACTTATTAATATTGGCATCGATGCTCCGGGTCATCTGTATCTCTCAATTCTCTCCCTCTGACATTCAAGCGAATCAAGCTCTGCAAGAGCTTCACCACGCTCTGGCTGGTAATCGTCGCTTGTGAGTCCAGCTGCTGTGTCGATACTGTCAAGGTATCCCGACCATGGAGTCTTCAGTAGACGCTTACGCGTTGGCGAGCCGATTATAAACTCGACCTTTGTCGAGCCAGTACGTGAAGATGTTTCGTCTTCTTCCTCTTCCTCCTCATCGGCGTTATCCTCGCGGTTGTGACTGTCAGGTCGCGAGTTCAATGAGTCGGGATAAAGCGATGTGCCAGAAGAGAACCATGAGCTTGGTGGATTTGATGACTGCATACTCTGTAAGATTTGAGAAAATAATGGATCAGAAAAATTTTGTTTAGAATTTCATTAATTTATACTGATTGTTCTAGCTTATAACTTTTTTTTTCTTTTTACAGGATGCATCGTTGCAAAAGTATGTACGTATGCTTATGTTGACATCAATTAAAGATTTGCCTTTTTATTCATTTATTATTTGTTAATTTTTTAAAATTATATTTTGATTGTAAAAATTTTTTTTCTTCAATTGTAACATAATTATACAGACATAAAACTTCTGCAATTTTAATCTTATGGCACATGTATAACATATTATTTATTCGAAACAAATAAAAAAGAATCTTAGAAAATAGTATATTTTGAAAAAATACAGCATTCCAAAGCCCTGTTTGAAACCGGTTGACTTTTTTTTTTTACCGCAGACCAAGCAAGTATATAAGCATATATAATAACAATAAGGTATAGACAGAATCGCCTTTTTCGTAATAATCAATTAATCACTTCACATATTTATATACACCAATATGCCAGATGATGGTCTTGAGTGACATAATGGTTTATTACAAAAATATAAATTTGAAACATTTTCTTTTTTGAATGGCCAATGAAAGAAAAAAAAAATTTGGCAAATCAAAATAAAGCAAACAAAAGTAGTAATACATATTGCAACGGTGCGTGATATTTGTAATAATTGAGATTAAAGCACATTAAAATAAATTATGATTTTATATTATATTATTTAGGAAATTATTAATTAAAATGTGCTTTAATCCCAAACCTGAAATTGATAATAAAAAATTATGAAAAAATATGAAGCGTGATGGTGAGATGCTATGATGGATTTTAAAAATATAGGTTTTCTACAATCTATTAAAGATACAATAGGTGTATAACAAATGTATGAAAATTGCATAAAATATAGATATATAAATGCAATGAAATGATTGTGATGGATGCATAATAAATATAAACTTAGTGCTAAACATGCACTTCTTAAATTTAAAAAAATCATAAATATATATAAATTTTCTACTCGTGCTACTGTCTACAGTTGCGACAGTGTAAAAAACTAATCTCATGCGTGCTACTTACTAATAATTATTTTTTTCAAATTTATAATTAATTTAAAAAATTTCATTATAATTATTGGTTACGTAATATATGTTATAATTGTCAATCGTCAAAAGTCTGACATCAGATTACAATACTTTTTTATATGAGTAATTTAAAAACTGTAATAAATAAATTATTACTAATGCAGATCGACAAACATAACATAATAAAATAATGAATTTTATGTTTTAAAATTGTACAAATAGGTATACAATTAATATATATAAAAATATCAATTAATAAAATTTTGAAGAAAAAAAATCAAAGAAAATAATAGTTGAAAAATCATCTACAAAGCTATAATCCTTTAGGCCAGCATCAAAGGCTTTTGTCACAGTGCAATAAATATACCAAAACTACTCATACAAATACTCACTTATATAGTGTAAACTTGTATATAAAAATAATGCGTGCGTGCACATGCTTCATACTCGCCCATTCAATCAAAACTGCTTTGGCATACGTGTTTCTTTCGAGCAAAGCAGAAACTAAATATTTAAAAAAAAAACACACACAATACAGGTACCAATAATCTACGAATTCACCAAACTACAATACAAAAATACTACAAGAATGCAATAAAAAAGGATTTGAGGATATAAAATGCAAGACTACTACTACTATGTCATATCAACAGTAAACCAGGCTTCGATTGCATACAACATTTTGCAGGAGAAGGTATTACAAGTAATTTTATAAAAAAAAAAAATAGCATCACCACGTCCAATCCAAGGATGTAACAAAAGATATAGGTATACTATATAATAAGTAAAAGATACAAGCATCTTGAAGCAAATGATAATTAAAAATAAGAAGCATAACTTACGAGAGGGGGGGTAAGGCCCAATAACGAAGAAAGCTTTGCCACGCAGGGACACACTTTATAAACGAGCTCCCCCAAATTCAGTGTGTTTGCGAGAGGGAGTGAGTCTATTCACACACACGCAGAGAGAGATATATTGTGCGAGGCCGTAATAATATCGTTAAATAACTTTTATTACTCTCGGGCCTAAAACAATCAAGGTTGTGCAGCAGCGTGCAGCTGTCGATTTCTGTGAGGTCTGGCTTGAGACATATTGATCATCATCGTTGGTAACCAATATAGGCCTTATATGATTTCTGGCTTGGGTCATCTCGGTTTACATAACTTGTGGACCTTCTGCAGCTCATACGTATGTGTATGTGATAATTTGTGAAGTTGACGATACACACAGTGGGTGGCTTTTGAATGCTTTTGATATAATTTTTTTTTTTGGATATGTTACTTTTTTTATTTTGAATTATTTTTTTTTATAGAGCTGTCGTGGGTTGTGGTGCGAGAGTTACGGAATCCAGTTGACAGTCCACGTGTGATTTTCTTTGAAATAGATTGTCTTAAGACGTCGGCTTTTTTAAATGCGCTCATCTATAAAAGTCGCGATAATCTCTATGATCTGGATGATGATTATTTTAACTGTTTTTTTTTTCATTTTATAACAATTTTTAGATGATGATGTTACATGCTTTGATGAGTTTTTTTTTTTTTTATATACTGATGCTGACGTGATACTGATTTATTTGAAAATTTAAATTTAAATCATGCGGAGCGCAAGGATAGTGCTCGACTCGCATTATTTACTTAATTTTTTTCTTTATAATTTGTAAGATTTATACTTTTCCCGATCTAGGCAACTGATAGTAAAAATTAAAAATAATAATAACAAAAAAAAAAACTATATAAATTGTGTTTTGTCTAGCGCGCGATTTAAAACAATTTGTTTTCATATCAGTACGTATTAACAACAAACAGCGCAAGAACGACTATCAGAAAAAATAACTATATCTAAAGAAAAAAAAAATTATAAAGAAAAATCCAGTCAAAGTTAGTGCTCTTTCACTGTGTAAATATCTCTCACACAGAATGTGTATATATATGCGTGTATACGTAAAAAATCATACGTAAAATTATATATACCAAAAAACAAATTCATTCAACGACATAATTCAAATTTGTGTTAACAGCAAAGCCGAACCGCGACAAAATTATAACTTAAATTGTGAAAAAAAAAAATTAAAAATAAAACAAATAATAAGGAATGTACGTTCGTGCATGTAAAATTAACGTCCACGAGTATGTGTCGTGGTCACATTGTTATTGAATAACGTGTTACATCATACGTGTGTTCTATGCGTGTATACACTTTGTTGAAAAAAAAGAAACAAATATCAACGAAAATAATAATAATAATCAAATTTGACGATCCAGACAATAAACGTATGTATATAATAATAATGATAATATTATTATTATTATAATCGAGCGAGCGGCTACTCGTGTGCCCGCTGTATTATATTAAAATACGAGCATAACAACGGACCAATTAATAGCGAGGAGAGAGAGCGAGCTATTATATCATCGCAGCGAGTCCATTTAATTTTCTCTTTCTCTCACTCTCTCCTCTCATCTCCAGGTTCACTTGAGCCAGGTGGTCCAAAAGAAATTCTTAACGGTGCGTACCTTGCCACTAGCATCGGCGGCGTTGTTATCAGCAGGGCCAGCCGTAACAGGACGCGCGGCTTGACTCTGTGATCTACGCGCGGGAGCAGGTGGCCTACGTGGTGGGGTATTCGGAGTCTGAACACCACCGCTAGTCGATGAGTCGATCGAATCGCGGGTCGTTCGTGTATTACCACCACCACCACTTGATTGATGCTGCTGCTTGCCTAAAGAATCGCGCGAACTGGGTCCGTTACGAGGTAAGGAACGACTGGCTTCACCTCGACTGCTCTTGCTGAGACTGGCTGTCGATTTGCTGAGCGATTCTCGGCTGGAATCCCGAGCATTTTTAGCTGTAGCGAGCTGCCGGCAGCCCGTCGACGTTGAGGATATCGAATTACTGTTGCTCTTCTGGCTGAGAGATTTTAGCGAGTCCCGACTGTCGTTTCGCCGGTGACCAGCGGATGACTGGGAGCTGGGAGGTTTCGGTGCGGTTGGCTTCGTCGCTGAGCCGGGCAAGGGTATTCGACTCGGTCGCCTTCGTGGCGAGGGCTTTAAACCACTGCTTGGCTCGGTTATCGTGGTAGAATTGCTAACCGGAGTTGCAGGCTCGCGCGAGGATTCCGTGCTACTGCTACCACCTCCGTTCAACTCCAGGACGCCAGGCTGGGGGAGATGATTGTGCTGCTGACTGTGGAGAATTTGCGGAGAATCCGACTCGTCGTCCGCATCGTTTTCCGTAAGTGGACGTTGCTGGAGTCGTTCCAGTACTCGCACTCGTGCCCGCGTACCCTCTAGCTCAATGCTACGCTCAGCCAGCTAAAAAATTTAAAAATTAAGTATATATGAAATTCAGTAAAAAGCACTTGATAAAAATTAACATATGCAATTAATTATAAAAAGACTTTTTAGTTCAGGTACCTGGAAGCGCAGATCTTCGTTTTCCTCGTTCGCTTTTCCTAATCGCTCGGAAAGCGTCTCGGTGCTCTTCTGCACTTCGTTCAATTGTTTTTTCAGAACCTGTAGTAAATCATACAACAAATCAGTATCGTCATAAATTTAAAACTTATATGGTATAATATACCATATATATTAAAAATAAAATACCTGATTTTGAACAGTGGTTGTTATTAAATGCCGTTGCAATTCGAGTGGCGAGTGTTCCCTTAATATAGCAGCAATTTTACGATCATCTAATTCGGAACGTCTTAGCTGTAAAGTCCTCGTTGGCGATACGAGTACCGAATCTAAAACTCCAAGTCTTGCTCTCCTCTCAATATTCGTAGTCGTACTTGATGTCAAGGTTCCTTGGCGCACGTCTTCGCTTGAACGGCTTGTCGTTACCGCTGCTGCTGATGCTGATGCTGATACGTTTGCCAATACGTTCTTTTCGATTGTCCTCGTACGAAATCTACTCTTTTGACTTTTGCCTGGAAAAAAGAGAGGGTTTTATTTTAGAAAGATATTTGAGTTTGATTTTTTGATGGGTTTTGTAAGAGTGGATTGGGATAGGATTCTATATACTTTTTTTTTTGTATTGAAAGCTTGATTGATATACATCTGGATGTTGTTGTTTTCATTTTATAGAAAAATTACCGAGAGCGTGAATAATTTTCATAATTGGTATAATCATTGCTGTATTTTGTTTTTATATTTAGCACGTATAATTTATCTTACTTGGCTAATGCCTATTTGTTATTGCAATAAGTTGTCTTATCACGATATTCGCGATTTGCTTGTACATTAAATCCTTAAGATTTATTTTATATCAACTTAATACTCTAACGCAATATGTGTATATAATATATTTTATATTGAAATTAATGCTATGCAACTTTTGTAAGAAAATTATTCAAAGTATATATCTTTATTTCCATGTGAGATGTTATCATAGAAAAAAAGAAATATTTTTTTTTTTATTGTACACATAATTTATGAGTGTATAAGAATAAGCATCTAATAAAAAGTGAAAGGCGTTTGAACAGAGATCGAGTATTCTTCGAAAAAAAAACAATAATAAAATAAAACTGTTCATCAAAACAACAGTCATAATAAAATAATAAATCCATATCCCTCTTTTTTTTCTATAAAAATAAATAAAAAAAAAAACAATTTTGTTTTTATCTATTATATACTTACTAGCAGTACCAGCCGCAACACTAGCAAAAGCCGAATCCTTCCCACCAATATTAAGCGTCTGTCCACTCGACCTAGGCGACTGTAATGCACTCGTAGGTTGAATAGGTTGTATAAGCCTATGCGCACCAGGAGCCAGAATACCCGCTAAAGCAGTACTACCATCTTGACTACCATCGATCCCAGCACGTAATCTATCTTCTAAACCATTTCTTAAAGCTGCTAATGTCGCAAGCTCAGCTTGCAACTCCTGTGCTCTTGCCCTACTCGATATCGTTTCAGCCTCAAGCTCCGCAACTCTATCCAGCAGCTGAAGCTTTTCGCGACGCAGTAACGCCAGCGGTGTTGATGAGGATGATGACGAGGCTGCTGCTGCTTCTTGATCATCCTCGTCGTCTGGAAGTAATTCGTCCGAATCGAGATCGGCTGTAGGTCCGATTAGACGACGGGAATGATGTCGACGACGTTGACGATGATCATCTACGTCAACTACATATTCTTCTTCGTCTTCTTCCTCCTCGTCGTCACCATCGTGCTCGTGACGCGCTACTTTGCGTACTGCGTCGAGGATGTCACTTGGTACGTCGAGTTCTTCGGGTGCTACGCTTTCCAGACGACCTAGTTTTATTTTAGGGGAGGGAAATATTATGTTAGTCTTTTTTTTCTTTAGAGTAAAGAATATGTATTAAGAAATTTGTAGATAGTTTGATTGATTTTTATAAAGCTTAGATATTTGATGGTATATTTTTTAGACTTAACTTGACACGTATGTGATTATCGTTTTATGAAATTATGATTTTCTGCGTTTACGTAAGTTACGCGTTTTGGCATGTATATATCTATATATTTTCTGTACAATTACTTTTTTAATGTATATGTATATATTACGTAATGGAAATCTAACGCGTTTTGGTAAAAGTATTTTAAAATTATTATTAATGGTTTTAAGTGTAAAGTAAAATTAAAAAAAAAAGTAACTACGACTACAATTGATAAAAGGATAAAAAAAAGAAAGACTTGCGTAATTATTGTAATTGCCATAAAGCGATTATTGCACATTAAAGATTGAATAGTAGTACATGAGAGTATATATAATATTATATCTGGAGCTTAATTAACGTATAGGTGTATTATACTCGTAATTATAGGGAAATCGATTTTTTATTTTTTTTATTTTAATAATTGCAAGACTATATCGATAACAATGAACGTTTTTAACGTCAGACGCGCGAAATGTGAAAGTTTTTGCTATTATTAAATTTAGTCAAGTAAAAAAAAAAGGTCAGTCTCAATACCACACCTTATATTATCAAGAGTTAAAATCTATAATTATACAAAATTAAAAAAAAGAATATCCAAACAACATAATCTATAAGAAAATTTCTCATACTCGCATACCACCCTATAAAATTCCCAATTTAATATAAACTCACCCTGCAAACTCTCAACCTCCTCTCTAAGCCTAACACCTTTCCTGTGTATGACATCAAGAAGATTCCAAAGCTCATCCTCAGCTTCGTCGAGTTGCTGAGGCCTGCTACCATTAGGACTTTGCGGCCTGGGTATAGCAGTCGACGCGCTATCCTTCGACGAGGTCTCGGTACTGAAACCCGAGTCCTGTACCGTGGCGCTGTGCTTGTTACCACCGCTATGCGAATTACTACGGCTGCGTGGCAGAGACGAGGATGACGATTCGTTTTCACCCCGCGATTGTGCCACGCGTCTTCTCACCTTTCCTGGTTCCCATTCGCCGATACGTCGCGACGAGGGACTGGAACGTAATTAAGTAATAGGTTGTAAAAGTATATTATTTGAAAGATGATTATGATGATGTATATATAAATACGAACCTCTGACTGGACAGTGGTATGTGGGATCCTTGATGATGATGATGATGATGATGGCCGGATGACATGAGGACGGATGCTGTGCCATTGCCATTGGCCGATGATGCACCGGTCGATGCCGATGCAGCCGCGGTAACAGCCATCTTGTGCCTGAGGTTTGGGAACGTCTCGATGACGAGGTCCCGGAATTCAAGTAGAGCGCCGACCTCATTCTGTAACTCCTGTAGGGCGACCAAGGATTTTGCCTGCTCGCTAATTAGATAATGAAACGGACCGGGACGTAAGGGCATGCAATCCATGCCACTACCCGTACCAACGCCGACGACACCGTTCACGCTCACCACGCCACCATCCGATGCACTATTACCCCCACACTGCAACAAACAATTTTTTTTATTTTTATTTTTTATTATTTGTGCTGGGTTATGATTGATACAATTATTTATCAAAGAGATTTTATATAAAGGATATAAGAATAATTTTTCTTTTTTTTTTTCAAGTCTGCAGAACTGATTTCTACTATAAATGCAAGTGTGTGCAATACCATATAAGTATTCGCATAAGATAAAGATCATTTAATTCGTCAGGCTCTCGAATTGCAATGTAATTCCAATTGCTCATACACACACACACATATACCTTATACGTATCCAAGTCAATTTTTTGCTCTCATCAAGAAGAGCCAATGTAAAAAAAAAAACAACTTCAAAGGCATTTGAGAAGGCTCTTCCTTATTGAAGTGAAAATAGGTGCACGAACAAAGACGCATAAATATATAAAAAGAAAAAAAAGGAGAAAAATTTCACTTTCTCTAAGTAGGCTTTGCTGTATAGGTATATTATGCGCTTTGACGATAATTAATCTTTGGGAAAATATGCTGATTAACTTCCCGTATAAGAAGAGAATATAAATATATATGTATAGGATATGCCGGATATGTATTTTAAGTTTAAATTGTAATGTGCGTGTGTTCAATAAACATTTGAACTTGGCTAATTATTTGATGAAAACTTTATATGAATTTTAGCTTCCACGTCATTATATTATATCTTCAGTTATGAATATATAGAAAATTAGTTTTAATATATAAATATTGGGTTAGATACTAAATTAATGAGAGATAAGTTTTATCACGATGATTGTAAAGTGTGAATATAATAAAATATAGAAAAATTATTACGTAAAGTTTCTAAACTACTTAGTTCTCTCTGATTTACTAAACCAATGAATATTAAAATAAAAAAAAAACTTTTTTCTTATCAGTACTCAAACGAAGCGTATAATTTTTTTATTTATATCCAGAATAAGACTTTTTTTTTATCCAACAACTGTTTTCTCGCGATAAGAAGCGTAAACAAAACAAAATTATTCAGCTATCTGTCTTAAAATTTTCGCTTGACTGAGTTTTATAACTTCCAGGTCGGGGATATACTTTTTTTTTTTTTTTTTGGAATCTCAAAAGTTCCGGTCGATTGGACCGTTCATAGAACGCGACCTTAGAAATTTAAATGGGTCGACTATCGTTCGCGCGACACAATTTTTATGTATATAAATATACACATTACCAAAAAAAGAATCTGCTTGTCGAATATAATCGATAATAAAAAAAAAAAGAAAAAATTTACACGTCGTTTTCTTGAAAACATAAGATGAACTTTCATCGTCGTATATATGTATTATATTCTCTCGCTCTTTTTTATCTCTCCTGTTACAATTTTGATATAGAAAGTGCGTTTTTATATTGAAGTCTTTCAGAGCAATTTTTTTTTTTTTTTTGTGTTCGAATTAAATATATTTTTTTTATTTTATTGCTTTTTCTTCGCGGTTTATTGTGTCAAGAAAGAAGGTATAAGAGAGTATACGAAATCGAAAAGAAAATTTCTCTCCAATCTACTGCAGAGATAATTGAAGATATAAAAATGTTTTGTTGAACTGGAAACCTGTGATTATATCATTGTGTTTGGCTTGTTTGTGTATATCGTGTGTTTATCTGAAAATAAAAATAAGTGTGTGTGTATGTGTGTGTATAAAACTCTGAAGCTGAGTTTGTACCTAATTAAAAAATTTTCAATCTCTCCCCCATTTGTAAAGAAACTAGTTTATTATAAGACACAAAAGTGAAGAAAAAACCGTTATTATTTCAATTATTTTTCTTAACAATCTATTAAAATGAAAAAATTATAAAAATAAAAGAATAATTGAATATCTACTTAAGATAAAAATTTAAAATTAATTTTATTGTTTTTTTTTCAATATCAAAAATCAAATATTTCAAATTACACTTTCTTAACGGAATATTGCATGAGTTAAGCTCATTTTAACCAGTCACAGTAGAATGAAGAAACAAAAAAAAAAGAAGAAAAAAAAGGAGAGCCCCAGTAAAGTTACAAAACAGTTTCCTGGTGGCCCCTCTTTCTCTCTCTCTCCTCTTCATCAGTGAAACAATTAACGATCCAGATGTTCAAGCAGTACTAGCAACAGCTATACAAAGCTATATAAGACTTCCTCTCCAACGTTTTTTTTTTGTTTTTATACTAGCAAAGCATAAAGTAGAAGGCCAAGCCTAGTTTGACTGGGATCAATCTCACAAAGGTAGTATTTATACTCATTTACAAAATAACGTAGATTCAGTAGCTACTTACCACAAAAACTAGCGCAAATTTATGCTCTCTCTCAAGATTCAATTTATTGAATATACACAAAAGAATCAATATCAACAGTTTCAATCTCGCGACAACGAAAGATTCAATCGCTACAAATTTATTGTGGGAATAATAATAGCCTGCTTTTTGTATAGTATAGAGTTAAAGCAAAGGTACATATAAAATTGTTAAGGTTTCGGAAACAAATAAGCTACAGTATGTAGATATATACGTAAGTGTGTGTTTGTGAAAGAAAAAAAATATCGTGCTTTTATACTTGTTTATTCGATTCGTTAAATTACGTTGGTAAAGTCATAAAATTGAGGGAAAAACGATATACCGATAAAAAAAAAAAAATAAGTATTGATTTCGCGAATGATCTTGCATGATTTCGTAAGTATACCAAATACCTATGTCTATAAATTCTTATATTCACAACTGATTTGTAAATTGAATCAAAAAGTATCGCGGGTTGGGCGTTAATGGTTTGCAAACAAATTTTTTAAAAAAATCTTATCAATACTGTAAATGTAATTCAAATTAAACATAAAATTCTATTACCATTTGCTAAATCATTTTCTCTCATTTCAAACCAAAATCAACATTGGTCCAGTCTATGGTATTTTAGTGCAGCAAGTCATTTTAGAACAAGCTTTTGCGCTATAAGACTGTATAGATAGGTATGTACCTTTCAGCAGTATCAAGTAGTAGTTGGTTATAAATTTCTAAAAGCCTTAATTGGTCTTACTCTGTTGGTGACGATCACGACACACATACATTATTTGCTACTACGACGACATTGCAAATTGTACCGCAGGTGTATTAAGACTCGGAGTTAAGAAAAATTTCGCAAGATGCTCGCATGATGTTGTTGCTACTCGACGAGCTTGGTTGCACGTGCAAGTGTATTATATAGTGTCGAAATAATTAAGTATGGACTCTCTCTATATATAATACTGTGTCTCATCTTTTGAGTTGCTTGAAAATCGTTTAGTCGTATAACTAGGTAGATTTTTTTTATTTTTATTTCTATTGGTTGGGTTTGGATTATGATTACATCGTTGGATGGTAATAAAGTTAAATGTGATAAAGTTTATGGGAGAATATTTTTTTTTGGAGGGGAGAGATTTAATATAATATAATTATCCTTGTGAAGCTAATCAGCGTGTTAAGCTTTTATTCAATCGACTGCTTTCACTGTAGGTACTGTGGTACGATAAGGTGCATTCAATTACTTAGTGAATACTTTACTTTCTATCTGTTACTTAATCGACACAACTTAGCTACTCGTCAATTATAAAAGATAAAAAAAATACAATTAAATACATTTTTTTTTATATCTACTATGAATTAATGGATAAGAGAGTCATATTTTAAGTATAATATTTAATTGTAAATTTTCTTGTGAAGTTTTAATCAAATAATTGCAATTGGTCATAAATACGTTAACGTATATATATAGGTAGAAGTGAGCATATAAAATTAATTACTTATAAATATTTCAATAATAATTATTGAACATTATTCTTAGAAATAAGATAGAATGATTGGTAAGGCAGTTAAGATAATATTGTACAATAAATATTTAATAAAGAAATATTGTTTGTAAAAAAAAAAACTGCACTTAATGATGTATACTGAAACTTTCATTTTGAAAAGTAAGTAATAAGCTGAAACGAAATCTCTTATTCTGTTAATTATTACTTGAGTACACGTTCATTTTCATTTAGGAAACTTTTTCATTACGTGAAAGAAAAAAGTTATCCTTGGCCTGTTAACAAACATAGTTTTTTTTTCTTCTTTTTATTTTCGTGAAGTAATTTTGCCTATGAAGCAAACTAATTACTTAAAAAAAATATGTAGCAAAAATTAGGGATAACTAATTGTAAGTATGCTGAAAAACTGATTAGATGGTAATTAAAAATGAGCTGTAATTTGCTTGTGCATTGCTATATTTAAAAATATCTTATAAGTCGTAGTATAAAATTTGATTTTATTTTCAAGCTATATAGTTACTTAAGAAAAACTATTCAATTAAAAAAATATTGTTAACAAGCATATTAAATTAATTACAATTTATAAAATTAATAACCAAAGTGTAGAAAGCCTAATCACCAGCCAGTTTAAAAGCACAGTAGCATACATTTAAAAAATGCACATAAGACAGAAAAGACCAGCGACATGTTAACGATAATCGTCAAGAAACTCAAAAGACATCTTTGGCAAGGAAAAGTGCAACAGAAAAGAAGTCGCACAAGCTAAACTGACCAAGGCACACTAGAGTATACACCTATATATATACACGCGTATCTCGTTGACCCAAATCCAACAGATTCAAACAACGTTTTCACCATCATCATCCACGACACCGCGGGGGCGTTTATATATATATATATATATATATATATATATATATATAAGTGTATCGATTAATCCGATCGGTATAAGATACAAACGAAATCACGGTCTACACCTTGGTAATTGCAGGGTCGTGAACTCACGATAATATAACTCGCTTTGGTCTATATATATATAGATGTTTACAGTTGGTATAGAGGTGCAATGAGTTACGTGACGTTGGGTTATTTTTTTTTCTTCTTTTTGTGTAGGTGTGAGCGCGGGTATATATGTGAAAGTAATAGTGGGTGGAGCGCGTCAATTGGACTTTTAAGTGCAGAATTATGTTCTCTGGGTGTATATGTATAAGGTACTTTAGTGTGTCTGGGCAAATTGAGAGGATAGATCTGATATATTGGACCAGTCGATCGGATTCGTCAATTATATGGTTCTGATACGATTTTCAAAGTGTATGTTTCGTTGATTTTTTTTTCTTCTTCTTTTGTTTTTAAATTAAGTGACTAAGCTATATTGGTACCAGTAGGAGATTTCTTGATACGGATTATAAATATACTTGGTATAGATAGACTTTGGTTAAAGTATTGTCTATATAGCGAGTTTCTCAATTAATAGGACACAAACGCCTACAGATATTCTTCCTACTGACTTACTTCTGATGTACAAAGAGGCAAGTATACATATACAGTATAAGACAATTTAGAAAATAATGCGCTTCCGTGTTGGAGCGTGAAACTTAGTTGTAGGTAATAGGAAAAGGCATCGGAAACCTGAAACTGTTCTTGTGTCCCTGTGGTAACATT
Organism: Leptomastidea abnormis; assembly: GCA_030522805.1. Lineage (NCBI taxonomy): Eukaryota > Metazoa > Arthropoda > Insecta > Hymenoptera > Encyrtidae > Leptomastidea > Leptomastidea abnormis. The sequence goes on from JAPYZE010001036.1 coordinate 24,963, forward strand.
TTATATATATACCTTCTTTTTTTTTCTATACATATCATGAAATTTCTCTTTACCTCCCACAGGCCAATACCTTTAAGAGAGAAAGATCTTGGTTACCATCTTAAGCTGTAAGCGACACTTCACTATATTTTGATGTGCGGATAATTGGTATATTCTTAGTAAGACAATATAAAACATGTATGTTTATTATTATTATTAATTTCTTTTTTTATTTTTAATAAAAAATTGAAAAATTATGTGAGTTCAAGTAAAGTTATGCTTTTATATAGTTAACAATTTATTGCTATTTTCATTACTTTTATTATCGTTTTTCGTTATAATTAAAGTCAATAGATAGTTAATTTTATATTCTAAGAGATTTAGACTTTCTCTCGGATGATTTACGCTAAAAATGTTTAGAGAATAGATTTCATCTTTGATATAAAAATTAAAGAAATAAAAAAATTTTTGTTAAGATATTGTTTGTAAGTTATATTTAATAAAATCTCTTGAGATGTGTGGTTTTAATAATAAAGCGTTTGTAAATGGTTATTATGATAAGTCTTTTATGAGCATTATTAAATTTATTTATTTTATTTATTATACGTAAAATAAACATGAACACTAATTATATAAAATTTAATTTTTATAAATATCTCAAAAAATTAATAAAAATACAAAAATAAAAATTATACTATTCTATATAAATCAACAACACCACAAAATATGACAATTCTATTTTTAATTTTAATATTATCAGCTGTCAGTAAAGTAATATCCTTCTACCACAAAACATAAATCATCGCTATCACTTGTTCAAATGACGAAACAAATTCAAAATTTTTTTATTTTTAATGATTTTGTAATAACGTAATAACGTCAACGTCAACTCCATCAGACTTTAACTTTCAAAACTATTGTTTCATCAAGAATATAATAACGTATCCTTTGATTTTTTTAATTCTTAGAATAATAATCACGTCATTATACACGTCGTACGTCTTAACAACGAATATAGTATATTTTTATCAAATCCTTAAATATATCTCTTTATCCCCAGTCTTTCTCTCTCACTCTCCATTACACACATATACACAGATACTTCCGATAGGCATAATTACACGCTTGAAAGCCGCCTTGTCAAACATTATAACCCACACCTTCTCATTTCCCATATCTTCAAAAAAAAAAACAAAAAAAAAATACATTCAACATCTTACTTGGTGTATAAACCAACGTAGCTTTCTACATCCCAAAAACACACAGTAGTATAGCTGCTTCCCACATATAGTGAAAATACCTATATATCCATACTTACAAGCACCTCCAAATAAAGACATAAACGTTCTCGCAACTAAAACAAGCTCTCATCTAAATCCTAAGCCTTCTTCCAAAGTCTCTCTTACATCCACTTACACACACACATACACACATCAATACAGCCATACTCTCTTCATTACGCAAACTAGCGATCCTTGCGGTGCACACACACACATCTTTCAAACTCGTTTCATCTCTTAAAATGAAAGATTAAAGCGCTACTGTTTATATATCTATATATAATCGCGTAGTCCTATCCAATACAGGCAATATCGCTTGTATGTATGTATGTATATGTATGTACGTACAGAGAGTTGCCGATTAGTCAAGCGGCAAAACAGGAAAGTATATAAGAGAAAACGAGGCTTTTGTGTCAAGCCGTGCCGCATAATAATTCTAGGAGAGAAGAGAGAAGAGAAGCTGCTATATATATATATATATATATATATATATGCTGGTTACTCTGTGGTTTTTCTGTTATATCCGTATACGCGGTGAATGCTGCTGCTGCTGTTACTGCTATACGTGGTAGCAAGTATATATACCTATAATGTGTGTAGGTATGTGTATGTAAAAAAAAAGGAGAGAGAGAGAAAGAGTTTTTGATCCTATATATTGCAACGATGTCCGGTATCAGTATAGTGGTGGTGTAGCTTTTCTCTCTGCGATGACGCACTGGGGGACTATAGAGTTTGCCACTTTTGGAATAACGCTCGGTATATATAGGTACATAAGGGAAAACGATCGCGAGATATAATATACGGATGTATGCAGTGTATACTTGTGCGTATTGCATTTAGTATAATATACGTGGGAGGTATAAATAAAAATATGATTTGTAATTTAAAAAGAAAAAATGTGGAGCTATGATGATGATGATTGAAAAGGTCATGAACTTTAATTGTTCTCTTTTATTGTTCCGATTTATATATCATTGCGTAAATTATTATCACGCCAAGTAAGCAAAATTAATTAATTATAATAAAAACGAGTTTTTATATAAATGTAAGTATACCAATTCTCACGCTTGCTATGAAACTGCGGTATTATACTTATATGTATAGGTATATAAGAAAACCAGTTAAATGTATGACATATATAGAGACCGGAACGTCTCTTTCTCTCTCTCTCTCTCTCTCTCTCTCTCTCTCTCTCTCTCTCTCTCTCTCTCTCTCTCTCTCTCTCTCTCCCCCCTTCTACTTAGTACTCCCTCTAATAAGAACAATAAAAAAAAATTAGACTGGTATCATCTATTTATAAACCGATTACAAAAAAAAAAAAAAAATCTTGTCAGAAAAGCAGTAGCTCGTCTCCCATATATAAATGCTCACGCACATTTATGTAGAACGTGGGGATTTATTGAAGGAGATATAGTGTGCTTATATGCGGGTCGTGTAATTGCGTGCGCGAGTATCCTATATATGCCAATAAGGGCGACGATATAAGCGCGCGCAGTGATGCCAAGAAAATCGACGATCAAATCGATTTTTCAAACGCCGATGGCAATGGTTATGGGTAAAGGGATATATAAGTTCCATATGGCCTTCAACGAGTTTTGCAGGGAAAGAGAGAAAAATTGGTTGAGAGAGAAAGAGAGAGAAAGATTTTTTGCTTATTATAATGCGAGAAGGGAAAAACGAACTGGAGTATATGTATGTAAGTATTGTATGTTGGAAGGGGATGCTGATTTTTATTAAATAGACATGTGCGTATGCTGTGGGCGAGAAGAAAGAGAGTGGAATGAAAAATTTTTTTCTTTCTCTCTCTTTCTTGGGGGTTTGATGATAAATTGCTGACAGGATCGTTGATGTTTTATGGGGGCGCGTACATTTTAGAATGTGGTAAATTTATGGATGGTAGTTTTTTCCTGTTTTTTTATTTTTTATTTTTCCAGTTAGTAAAGATTTTTTTCATTTTTTTTTTTTACAGTTTAAGATATAAACGTGCTGATTTGACGGTTTATTAATGTTCTTGGATATATTGTGTTTCCTAATAAGAATCGCGATCTTACCTAGAAAGCCAAATTGTCAATTACGTTTTTATTAAAAATATAAAGATAGTCAAATAAATAAAAAAAAAAAAAAAAATTAGACAAAACACAAATGTACGCGATTGACTATAGAAAGAAAAAAATTTTTTATACCGTTAAATTAGATTAAACGAGATTATAGCTAATTTGATGAACAGTTCAAATCATCCAACCTATAATTAAAACAAACATTGTTTTATTCTATTGACAGAAAAGAAACGTTAGTTTATATACCTCTTATTTCCTCTTTAAAAAATAAATGCTAAGCACATACAGATCAATAGCCATCGCACTTGAAATAACGATCTTTCAAAAAGAAAAAATTCAAACCCACACTTAATCTATCCACTCAAAAAAAAAAAAAAAAAAAAAAATTTAACACTCACGCTTACTCAATGTATATACTTGAAAGAACAATCATCAAGCTATCAGTATATATTTCGCACTACAGACAAATGAATATATTGCTTCTCAGGTGTATACACACATATATATAACGAGCTCATGCGTGGGCTTAAAATAGCCGCAGGCGTCTATAACCATCTTTTTCCCTCGGTTAAATTCACGCAAAAAAAAAAAAAATAAACACCAGTCATGGGGATTTCTGTATAGGTGACGAGAGAAAGAGTCGATTAGTTTCTAGTCGTAAGTTCATTGGTAAGGTAAGAAACTACGGTACTCGTATAGCTGACAAAAAAAAAGAGCCAAGGGGATCGATATACCGTTAAGAATCGACACCGGAGAATACAAGGGAAACTTGGCAGTTATATATATATCTCAGTTAACGACAAAAGGTCTTGAAGGAGCGGCTATTGTATATGCACTATATAGATCCAACCTAGATCTCCTCCCTTCTTCTATAAACTTCCATGTGGGTTGAAAAATATTTTTTTACAAGAAAGAGAGAAAGAGAGAACAAATGGGATCTCGGATGTCTTGTGATCAAATTGAAAGCTTTATTTGTCAAGCTATCAAGGGCAAGTAAAAATTCTTTATTTTTTTGTTGACTTTAAAAAAAATCCTGCAATTTTATCCTCTGTCTGGTGTATTATTATTATTATTATTATTCCGGTCTTTTATTTTTCATTTCTCGTGTAACTAAATTAACGACACATATATATGCAGGTGTCAAGTAACACGCACGCATATGTGCGTCTGTCGAGTCAAATTGCTCCATTAAATGACTTCGAAGAAATCGTTTATACTATAAGGGTGTGTTAATATCCATTCAACCTTTATCATCTTGTAAATCGTGATCAATTCTCAAATTTCACAGTAATTAGAAAAATTTGGTTTTTGTAACAGTTGCCTGCTCTTTTAATTTATAAACAATCACAATTAAATTTGAGACATAAAAATATTAACTGTTTTAATTTTTCTTGGAGAATAACGACACATAGACATAAGTAATAAAGCGTAAAAATGATACACGAAGAATCGCGAGAGGAGTCTTGATTTATAAATATGCAGCTTACCGTACTATGTTTGCTGCGACAATTTCGTATGGTCTCCTTTTCAATTCAATTCATTTATGAGGTCTGTGTGAGGGTGAATATTACTAAATGGAATGTTATTGTTCAATTGTTTTTTTTTGTGACTTTATTTTTTGATGATTAATCAATATTTACACCGATTAAATATATAATATATATTTATCTGTATCAAAAAAATTTTTATATTGTTTAAAAAAATATTGCATTAATTATTGAAAAAAGAAAAAATTGAAACTGAAGGTTTTTTTTCTTATCTGTCTCTATTTTTTATTTTTAGAAAAAAACGCTTCACGTTGACTCCACAAACACAAATGCATCTCTCACCAGCGCATACACACAAACAAAAGGAACTTTCCTCGAAAATCCGCATCTCGAATAACTCAAAAGAATTGTATGGCAGACAGAAACTTCACTATATATTGCCAGAAGTCCAAGCAGCCAAGTAAATTTACAGTGTTATATATATATTATCCAAGGCGACATCGTCGTCTTGTGTCTACCAATCGTCAACTTGGATTGGGCCTAATTGCCAATGAAGGGGCCACTTTACTCTCTCTTTCTTTCTCTTTCTTTTTCTCTCCTTTTAAAAGAACCGATCTCTGCAATAGACTCAAGAGACTTTTTTTTTTCTTCGTTTTCGCCTCATTTCCCACTCCCTCTCCGTAAATATATACGTACATAGATATACACACCGCTGTCTTCTCTCCTCTTTCAATTTCGATTAGCTGCATGTGCGCGCGCGCGCTCCTTTGATGCCAAATTGGAGTTTAGAAGAGTGAGCAATGATTAGTGGGAAAGTGGAAATTTACGAGTATAAGATATACCTATATAGTATATACACAGGAGCCTTGCAATATATCTACATGCGGCATGTATATATATAGAGGGATTTCTGTTTCTCAAAGTAGTAGAGTTCTCTCTCGTTATAAAACACGTGAGAGAAAGAGAAAGAATGATTGTAATAGTTGGTCGGAAAAATGTGCATGCGCTTATAGACAGATTTTAGCGAGGCTGCTGCTGCTGTTGTGTATGCGAAATCGGTATGGATAAAAGTAGATCGTTGGTGCTTTTTTATTTTTCTCTTTGTATATACGTACATACAAGAATGGTATACCTATACTAGTCGATTACTCTTTTCTAATTGCTTAAGTGTGTGGTATATATGTTTGTGTGTTTCATTTGAGAAAATCTGATGCTTTGTAATAATAGACTTGATGGATTTTAAAAAGAAAGATTGATTGTTATAATAACGATTTGAAGAAAATTTTTTTTATAGATAAGTGAAAATGAAATTTTAATTAATACGTGTTATTCAGTAGTAACGGACTCGCTACGATAAGACATGATAAAATATGTTATTTGGACTTTCGATAGCTGAGAGTAAAATTTTTTTTCAATTTAAACCTGATCACCTAACTAATTATAAAGATGAAAAATCACGTAAAACTATTATTTTTCAAAGTAAAAAAATAAAAAAAAAACCTTACACTAACAACAAGATTATAAATCCCTAAGCAACCAAACCAACAAAAAAAAAATGAAAAAAAGTGCACAACTCTCACATTATTCATTTCACAAAGTTTCTCCCCACACATACATCACATACACATCATCACCAAAGCCTCAAACCTCTTTTAAAAACAAATCAAAACGCGGCTTTCATCAAAGACTTCATCGCAAAAAAGGTAAAATCCTCATCTCACCATCACTAAACTAAAAAGCTCTCTTACATATTCCAAGAGTAAAGAAAAAAATCTACTCTCGCTATCTCTTTCTCTCCTTTCTTCTTCTACTTCCAAGTATAGTAAAACAAGACCACACACACACGTACAATGTGGTACACGTAGTCCTAATATATACATAAATATACACAATTGAGGGTGTACAGTTGAGAGAAAGAGATAGATATAGTTCGATATATTATAAGCTCTCTCATCTGAGCTTGTCCGCCTCCGCGACAAGAGTACCTATATATACTTATGTACAGAGTCTCTCTCTTTCTCTCAAACGTCCGCCTTTCTTAAGACACGCGTCTCTTTCTGTTTCCCCTTTTCTCGCTCTTATAGTACGAGGACCTCGTCTTGGCTTTTACGATAAACAAGGGGATAGGTATTATAGTAAGTATAAGGGACTCGGACGTAGGATTACGATGCAATAAGGAGTGTACATTTCTGTATGCGCGTACTGCTTTTCATCGGTTTAATGCATGGAACTGCTGAGTTGGTTGGATTTTCTAATGATTTGATGAAGATAAGAGAGATCCTTTTTTTTATTCAGTTAATTAATCGTTGAAAATAGAGATTTATGTGTGTTCGTTATAACATGTGTGTATGTGTGATTAAAGATATTGAAAATAGATAAAATGTATACGTATTATACGAATGGAAGTTGTATGTTAAAACTACTGGATGTAGTCAATTTTTCAACTAGATCACACACTACCGACACTATTATCGGCCAACTTAATTCATCCGGAAATATATAGAAAAGTAGGTCGATAAAGATTAGAATGAAAAAGCAAAAGTGAAAATCAGTTCAATTAGTTCGTCGTATCATTATTTTCGTTTAGTTTAGATCTTATTCAGGTAATATGGTATCGTATAACGTATCGAAGATAATGTGATACAAAATCGAATTCGAATTGATACATATACGTACCTATATATAGGAAATCAAATGAAAGTGAAACTTGCATGAGGTGAAAAATTCTAATGCACGTTGTTTCTTTCTTTTTTTACCTTTTAAGTTGATTAACAGCTAACGCTATTAGATAGATATATCTAAAAGCTCCACCTTTCTCCAATCAAAAATCGAAACTATATCAGATACATACTTACAAGTATATATTGATGATCAAGTCTTAAAATTGAAAGCTAATCGAATCGTTAACTATAAAATACAACCCCCGATAAACCACATAAGCATCGAATAATCATTTTTTCTTGTAAAAATTTCAAATTAAAACATGATAAATAATCTAAAAAGCCTTTGTTATTACACCTAATGTACCCAATATTCGAGTTTATCAGAAAATTAATAGTAATATACATTGCTTTCGAAACCACACAAATGAATATACAAAAGTAACCAACATTGCTTTTATCCAGCGATGTACGTATAGTGAATCAAATTTGCAGTGAAAATATCAAGTCTTCTTCTTTCTGCTATTCGTTGGTATAGGACCTTGACCCCAGAGACAAAACGTTCATTCGCCTATCGATTAAATGTCAATTCCATTAAAGAAATCGCCTCTCTTGGTTAAGAACTCCTCGATCCCAATGTACATCACAAGGCTTTTACGAGAAAATTCGACGTTGATAGAGAAGATATATTTGATTTGATAAATTGACGTGTTTTGTATAGAGAAGGGAAATAAGGATTTTTAGAATATATATCGATTGCCTCAGGGGGGACCTTGAAATTTTAGAAAAATATACGGAAGTTTAAAATAAAAATTTATTTTACAAATAATTTGATAGAACCATATTACAGTATACGTCAATTTTAATGCGTGTAATACGCTAAGTTAATATGAGTCATCAGTTTATACGCTTAAGAAAAAACAGTCGTGTAAAAAGTCATCCGTCTACCCACGCGCAGAATTTAATTTCAGCAGACAAAGATCAAATCTAAAAATTATACTTTAAGCCAAGTATTCAATTTTGGATACTTTGTTAATTTATTACTCAAAAAATAGTATGTAGTTTTATTATCAAAAATTTCTGCAGAAATGATTTAAAACTGAGTAATGTTATTACAAAAATTCATTATCAAATGATACAATTTTTTTCATTTTACAAGATATTATTGAAAGCAAATTAAGCAAGTATCTACTGGCGCCTCATTTTTAATTGATCACCAGCAATTTTTTTTTACATTTAGTGGATTCGTCGAGCAATGCAGTATCAATCAACGAAAAAAATACATTAATTTATTATTCTCTCGCAATTTTAATATACATTTCTTTTTCACGAGCTGACTACGCATCGGAATCGCACTTGTAACTGTTTTCTCAACGTTCTTATCAGCAGTCACAGCAGACTTGGCAAATTAAAAAAAAGCTTTACGCTTGTAAGCTTATAATATATATTTCTCTGTATGTCTGCGTGTGTCCGCCGACATCATTTAATATATAAAATGGAATTCAGATAAGTGTTTGTCGGAACATGGTCTAGTAACGATATAAGAGAGAACAATTAATAAAACGAATTTTACTGTTATGTACGTATATTTATGCGATAAATATATATTATGCGATTTTTCTTTTTATGGATACGTGTGCGCTCCGTAATTGAAATTACGCGTATGCGAAGTGTGACGTTTGGACTTACGTTAAAACTTGTAGAATTTGTTGTATTTCTTTTTTTTTTTATTATTATGTGGTTAACTCACCTGCAACAAAAAAAGAAATAAGATTGTTATTATTATGGATACCAAAATTGGAATATATAAAATATATATAAAAAGTTAAATGACATAATGAGTGAATAAAAAAATAATGAGTTAGTGGGTAATATGTATAATATTTAAATTTTCAATTATAATTGAATACATTGAGTTTTTATATAAAAAAAAAACTTTTTTAATTAACCTGATGTACTGCTAAGGGATGGTTATATTTAAAAATTTTTAATTGTTGATGAATTTATATTACTGAGTCACGAAGCGAAAAAAAAAGTTATTACAGCAAAAGCTTTGAAGTAAGCTTAATGCGCGTACGGCTAGTAATTATTCCTGTATAAAATAATAAATTATTCATAAAACTATTCTAAAACTGTATTTTTAATTTTATTAAACAAAAAAGAAAAATAAGAAAAGAAGTTACTTCAGTCGATGCATTTTAATATAATAAAAGAATTACAGACTAAGATGATACTAAGTATGATTATTAGACTTTAAATATCATGTTAATAACGTTTTGTTTCAAAGGACTAAGTTATTCAAGAATGTCAATTAATAAAACATGAGAGCTGCAAAAGTTGTATTCAACAGTGCTAGACTTTTTCAATTGTTGATTTTATCAGATTGTTAAAAAAAAAAAAAAAAATAATAATTAATTAATTGACAGTATTGTGTAACCTTCATAATTTTACGTCACAGAAAAAACCAAAGTAATAGCTTTTAAATTGATAATCACATGTTCTCAATATTACGTAAAAATAATATTTTGATCATTTTAAATATATCTTCAACAAATAGTAGATTACGACACGTGGCCAGAAAGTTCGAGTTCCCGGCCTGGGGGTTATGAACGGCCGAGGCGAAGCCGAGGCCGTCATAAACCCAGGT
>JAPYZE010001037.1:0-26877 GCA_030522805.1 Leptomastidea abnormis
AGTCCCCCAAGTTTGGTTCGATTATCTCTTTTCGTTCCAAAATTATCCTTGAATTCTCATTTTACCCTGTTCTCAAAGTACCCCATCTTCCCCTATAATTTGTCTTACAGAACATGGAATATCGTAATTAGTAATTATCGATATAATTTTCAAGATTTTTGTTTAAAAAAAAAAATTTTATTCCGGATATATTCATATCAATAAATATATTTGTGTTACAGTAATTTAACGTCACACGTTTCGTAGGTACAGATGTGCCTATCTACCGTCTGTAATATTCCCCCCCCCCCCACCCAAAATGATTATAACCCATAATTCTGGCTAATACTATGGTTTATGAAATTTTGGTGTTTATGTTAAATACGATCTTGCAATTTAGTATAGCTATTTTAATCACGCTACTTATAAATTTCAATATATACAGATTATTTTTCGAATACACAAAATTTACCAAATATTTTTTTTTTAAATTTCGATTAATCAACATTTTTGAATCATTAAAAAAAAAAATATTGGCAAAATTAAAAAAAAAAATAATAAAAAACAAGAAAATTATAAATTCCTCATAATAAACATAAATTTTCTAACCGACACCTCATATTTTTCTCACTTAAAATTGCCACCTAGATAATAACCCAAAAAACAAACTGTTATATAAATCCAACATCACCATATCCCAAAATACACAAACATACATATCACCATAGTAATTATACAAAACTATAACAAATTCTTCGTTCACATAATATAATAAAGTTAACATTCACACGAAATGAGACATATATACAGGCAAGTCATAGCAGAAGTATAGCAGGTTATAGTATACTCACATCCAAGAGTACCAAGAGTACACACACACATATATACCGACTGCAATGTCAGTATAACGACTCTTGATGGATTTCCTTCCAAACGAAGGGTAGGTATGTACATACTTATACATACATGTATAAATCGTATATATGTATATAGCCACAGCCTAGCTGCTAGCTGGCGTATAGCAAATAGACGACGTTATACTATAGGTGTGTATGTGTGTGGGGTACGGGGTGTATCCACTCTGCTTGGCACGTTTATGCGTTATTAATCGTGTTGGCTCGTTGCACGTGAATTAGGACTCAGGAAAGATATAGAGATAGAGATAGAGATAGAGAAAGGGGATGAAAGAGCATGGGACACGTGTGTATCATGGTATGAAGACCTTGTGACGGTAATGAGGATTTGGTGCTACTAGATATATTGGACTCTGTATGTGTGTGTGTGTGTGTGTGTGTATGCGTGTGTGTGTGTGTGTGTGTGTGTGTTCAAAGCTCGAGAGCTTTTGATTTCTTGTTTGGTGTGGAGGAATATGCGTGTGTGTGTGTCTCTCTCTCTCTCTCTCTCTCTCTCTCTCTCTTTCTGGTATGGTAGTACGTGTGTTGTTTGTTGGGTGATGAATTTATTTGGGGTTTCATGTACTTGGAGTTATTTTGAAACTAAGAACTGGTCAGAAGAACGTTATTGAAAAAGAAAAAGGTTGTGTGTTGATTGTTTAGATTTGTCTGACCATATCAATAATGTGACTACTGAATTTTTTAAATTTTGAAAAAACTATGATTTGTATAAATAAGATTTTAACAGTTTACGCCATGTGTATTTCTATGTTTGAATATAGACTATGGTAGGCTTGTAAATTCAAAATATTTCTTTATATTATTAAAAAACAGCTTGGGAAGCCGTATACATTACTTTGTACGAAGACCGTCTGGTGCTTTATTGTTTGTTGAGTTTACTCGCGAAGCATATGATACTACTTTACAGAAATACTACAACGTACTATATATTGTTACTCTCTTTTGTCAAGTAGAACTAAATAAACTTTATTATCACGTGTTTTGTACAGTATAATTTTTTATTATTTTTTTTAAATCGCTGCAACAATAGTATTTTTTTTATTTTTTTTTCAACAATTGTGTTTATCATTTTAATTAAAACTTTTTTTCTGAAACCGAGCAACAAAAGCACAATATGAGGATAATTTTTATTTTTGAGCGACTAAAAAAAAAAGTCAATATTTGTAGTTCTTATTTCGTTTGAATTTACTGTGTTTCGGTCTCGTAGCTGTAGATAGCAAATTATTCAAGAAGTTAAATTGTTTTTTAATAAAGAAAAAAAAAAACAGTTATAATTTGCTTATTGATTCTTTCTTTTTTCGTTCATAATTTTCAATTTACTTCATTATATAGGTACTTTCAATTAACAGTTACAATATACTTTTTTTATTCGAAACTAAGATAAATTTAAATTATTTTATAGTTTAAATGATATTGATAAATTAAATTAAAAGCATTTGAGAATTTAATATTTTTTTTATTATAAAATTTACTTTAAAATATCAGAGATTAATAACAATTCAAAAAACTATTATAAATTCTTAAAATTTTTTAATAATATTATAAACTTAAATTTCACAGTCTCTTTAACAATACGCTCTACTAAATCCAAAAAAAGAGCAATACCCAAAAAAAAAAAAAACAATAGAGCAGACCGTAAAAATTCAAATACAAACCTCAAGCGCAAATATTATTTTTCTTCAAATTAATCTCATTCGCCCACAGCTCGGCCTCGCTCCTAATTAAAATCCACCAACTCTCAGGAAAACCCAAAGATCCGCAACCTCATTCTCCCTTCCACGGAAATGCCCAATTTCAAAATTTTCCCCTTCGTCAACATTTTCCTCCCTATTTCTTTTTTTTTTCTCCTTAAACCGAACGTAAATACCTGGCTGATAGCAGCAGCAGTACCAGCATAGAGAGCTTTCATTTTTTTTTGCCTGGACACACGAGGACTTGCTCACACACTAGCTCATTTGTTGCGCCTCGTCGCACACAAGTTTCACGTCCTCTCAGCTTCTACCCTTTTTTGGCACATATCCAAGCCTCGAATTCTTTTTTTTTTCTTCTACCCTTCCCTTCAATTTTTTTTTTTTTTTTGTTCTCTTGTCCTTTTTGCTGCACAGCAGCAGCAGCAGCTCTTCTCTACCCTTTAAGCTTTCTCAGCGCAATGTCGGAGAATAATTTATGCTTCCGATCGTCAGTTTCGCTTGGCTATGCTAGATAACGTATCATGAAAAAAAAAGAGAGAGAGAGGGAGGGAGAAATAAAAAGAAAGGAAAACGTCGATGACAAGTGAAATCGTCGATCGTTTTTTTTTTTTTACTTTTTCTTTCATTTCATCGTTTCAGTGCATGTATATGAGGGGGAGATGAGGATCGAACTGGGTAAACGTAGATTGGCACATTTTGGACTATATATACCTATATACCATACTGATGGTTGACTTTTACAAGTGGGTTAATCGGTCAGCTTAGACAAGCTGATAGGGATTAATGCAGATGTGTATTTAAGGGCCTGAGAGAAAAAAAAATAAAATTGACTAAAAAAAAAGAATAGAAGGAGTTTGAAAAGAGCAACCTGTTGACGTTGTTACTTTGGTACTTTGATAAACTTTTTTTTTTTTCACTTACAGTTTAAAAGTTTTGAAGTTAATGTTTCGTTTATATGTAGTATTATATATACCATGTAACAATTCAATTTTTTTGATCTACTTGCGTAACAACTTAATTGCTTCATACATAAATATCAACCTGAGAATGTAGGTATTTTTCTTTTTTTTTTTTCCAAGCTAGTAGTAATTACGATTTATTTGACCCAGAAAAACAAAGTATTTAGCTTGGAAAAATTAATTCTTCTCTTAATTTTCTTTTATTTTTCTTTTATTCTGCTAATCAATATCAATAAAAGAGAAAAAAAAATTATTCTGTATTATTATCATCATCATCACTAAAATTTTTTCGTGTAAATAATTTACTTCTATTACATCTTCCTATCACTCTAATCTTCATCTCAAGTCATTAGCACATACATATTACATCCCATTCAAAATATCTTCGTTCTACCTTCAACCTTTACAATTTACACATCCCTGCATCATAAGCAAAATATATATACTTTAAGAAAATCATAAGCTTAACTATATATAATTTTACCCTAGTGCCTCTTCGTATAGTTTAATACAAAGTAAGCTGTCGCCTAATATCTACTAGATGTTAATCATCTTACATCCCAACGTAAAGTAAAGGGTGTGTGGATGTGTATATACATTGAAAATAACGTTATAGTGTGTAAGAGGATGATGTAAATTCAGTCTCTTGTAATAAAGCTAATGTTAATTCTACCGTGATGAAAATTTTCATTAATTTAGGGTATGTCAATTTTAGTATTAGATTTTATTTTTGCCTGTATTAAGTAAAAAAATTTTTTTAATGCATCTTGGTATCATAGATATTTGTTGATGAAATATAAAAAATTTTTTACTGGTAATCTTTTTTTTTTTTAAATTTTAAAAATAGTTAGAAGAAAAAATAAGAAAATACTTTATTCTGTATTTTCAAATGATACACATGCAAACTTTGATTAAATAAATATTGCGATTCTTGTTTTTTATTCGAATTCTACGTCAGTTAAATAAATTTTTATTTTTACTTTTATATAAATCAACTTTCACGTTGCAATAAACCCGAAATCTCATTCGCTCGCTATCTCTCTCTTATTTTTATTTAGTTTTATTTATTTTTTTTTTTTATCTTTTAGTGAATTTGTTCATCCACACAAGTTTGTATATGTGTGTAAGTAAGGGCGGGTCAACTGCAAAGGGAAACAAAAAAAAAACGTGTTCACATGCTCACCACGGTTGCTTCACTTCAAACGGTTTGCAAACCGAGAGAGAAAAGAGAGAGTTTTCGCTTAAGCAAAAAGCCTCGAGCTAGAACTTTTTCGAAATCCAGTACACATACAAACCAACAAACAGAGCTTGGGATTTACACTTATACAAAGAAAGAAAGAAAGAGAGTAAGTGCGAGTAAAAAAGAATTGGGTGGAAAAGAGTGGACGTAGATGTACAAAAGAGGTTGGAACGCGTTTGAGAGGTTGAAAAGACGAGAAAGTTGATGGGGAAAAAAAGGGAAAATGTGTTTACCTATATATACTTACGTGTGAGTGAGTGAGTAAAGAATTGGATGACTGTGAACGACTTAGAAACGGAAAAAAGCAAACTATATATAGTTGCTGTTTCTGCAGCTACCGCTGCTGGGCTATATGCATCGATTGATTGGAAATGAAAGAAATTGGAAAAAATAAAAAATTGTTTTTTTGAAGGAAGGCGATAGAGTTTTTGATTGTAGGGTTTGACTAAAAAAAAATTAGTTAATGTATGGGTATGGTAGGGATATAAGTTAATAGATTTTTTATGTCTAATTTTTCGTTGTTTAAAAGTTTAGTAAATTCCAAATTTATTTTAATTTAATAGGAAAAAAAAATTATAATACTTGTTACAGTCTAAGTAATTTAGCTTTACTAGAAATGTTTCATCGCGTATTTAAAAGCTTTTATGACACTTACTTTTGAGCGTAATTCAGCGTAAGAATTTAGTAGCGAAGGGCTTTGAACAACAGATCAGTCGGGAATCGAACCCACTACCTGTGGATTACGAGACCTACGTTCTTGTGTTTAAACCATCTCACATACCAGTTTCTTTTATTCCTATTATCTCAATTTAATCGTTGAGTAACTCGATTGGCCGTAATTTTATGTAATCTTGAAAAATTTTTAAATTACGATTATGTAATTCGATGAACAATTATTTATTTTACAGAAAAATTATGGTTTTTATTAATTAGTCTTTTATTTTCAAGAATTTAAAAATAGTTTTAAATGAAATTATCAAAAGTATTTTGTTTTCAATTTATTAAATTAAATTTTATATTGATAATTGCTTCTTACAAGGTATTGAATAAATTTAATATATTTCATGAAGAATAACTTTGAGAAAATGGGATATCTAGAAATACAAAAAATTTTTTAATTCAAGTAAATTCAATCAAAGAATTTCTTTGAGTTCTTTTTTTTTTTCAAAGCATTTGTCAGAACTGAATAGAATTCTTAAAATTAAAATTATCTGGATTGTCTGGAATAAGCAAAAAATGTTCAGTATTAAAACAAATTTCTGCGTTTATAACTCAAAAAATAAAAATAAAATCATCTTTTCAATTTTTAAAAATTCTTTTAACAAAAAAGAAAAAAAAAATCATATCAATGCATTTTTTTTAATATATAATTGCAATTAAATTAGAAAATACATATTTAAATTTTAAATTCAAAAATTCATCTAGATCATACTGTCATGCGTACAACTAAAAAAAAAGTAATGTAATAATTAAAAAAAAAAGTAATGTAATAATTAAAAAAAAAAAAAAAACAAGAAAAATTGACAGAAACATTTAAAAATTTTATCAAGATAATAGCTCGCTATTATTTTTATTTGAATTCTTTTTTTTTCTAGATTTCAGTGACATCATATAAGAGATAGGATATTCTAATGAAGTTCTGCGGTCAGGCGTTTGGTGTCCAACCGATAAAAAGCAGAGAAGGTTGGGAATAGGTCGTGCAAGAAAGAAGAAGGAGAGAGAAAATCGCTTACCCGCAAAAACGAACGAGACTTTATATATGTATATATATACCAGCCACGAAACCATCGTCAGTCTGTCTGTACAACGGAATCTTTCCTGGGTGCTTGTCCTCTTTTTTATTACCTTCATTTGTCGAATGGTATTTCCTATTTCTTTTTTTTTTCTTTCTTTCTTTTTTTGATTTATTTTATTTTTTGGCTTTTGGATGAACAATTTTATAGTTTTAATTTTTTACAATTGTTACGATTAAATTATTGAAAAAAATTTTAAAAGATTTTTAAAATATATTTCAATTAACGCACCCCGGTAAATGAAGTATTGAGAATTCAATATTCAATAATTTAAAAAAAAAGTAAATTTTTTTATATTATTTTATTACGTAGTAAAAATAATTTGATTTCTACACTCAAATATTATTATCCTCAAAACATTTAACAAGATATAATCCAGTAAAAACTAACTTCTTGATATTCTAATAAAAAGCTCGACTTACTTATATACCTATATTGCTCTTAATACGGTTATACCATCATCAGTGTTGGTTCAATTTTCTTTTCTTTCATTTATGTGCGCTTTTATTCTCCGCCAAGCGCCATTCGTCTTCATCAAGTAAAATTTGCAATTTACGGCAATAATGTCTGTAGACACGCGCTCCTATATACTCGGTTACCATATCATCTAAGTAAGTAAACGGGCACGCGCCTCCTTGCCTTCTTTTTTTATATACCTCATTCTTTTTTTTTCTTTTTCTTTATATTTACCTGTGTATAAAATATGGTTTTTTAAAAAAGTAAGATTTGAAAAAGAAAATATAAAATCAAAAAAAAAAAAAATTAATAAAAAAATAACTTAATTACTAAAGCTCGTAATTTATAAAAGCTTTAAGCCCAGCAATAACAATCGAAACTCATTAAAAATCTTTAAAGTCAAAAATAATAGCATAGTTAAAAAAAAAAATATAGAAAAAAATCACAATCTTTATCACCCTATACCCACACCCACACAATCTGTTCCTAACGCGTCATTTCCACGACGCAATTATCCTCTATATTCCACCCCCCATCCCAACAACCCTTTAACACATCTACAGATCTACACAGAGAGTAGACCATAACTTGGAATAATGGGTTATACTCGAGTCTGGAGAGTGGGAAGCTCTCTTTCTCTCTATCTTGAGGCTGTGTGTTACCTTATATGCTACCAGGCTAAACTTCCACTTTCCAATACGCTGTCTACCTATACCTACCTACCTACATACATATAGAGAAGAGGCGTGCCATCGGCTAACGCAAACTTATTGCATCTATATTATGTATATGTATATATACAAGCGAGCTTGCGCCTCCTCGTTAGCCCGCAAGCTACAGCATCAGAGGGAAATGAAGACACGTTGGAAGCTCGCATACCTATACATATAGGCTTTTCGGACTTTCTCTCTCCTCCTATATATGGAATATACTATATACATATGTGTGTATGTGTGGTTGTTATTGGAAAGTTGACAGCAACCGCTTAACGATGCGTCTTTGCAGCAAAGCAGTTACTCTCTCCGGCTGTTATGCTCGTTATAACGGATTAATCGAGAATTTGATTTGATGAATAAGAGAGAGAGAGAGCGTGGAAAGGTGTTTTAGGAAAAAAAAAAGATATTGAGGAAGAGAAATATGTTAGTGTTTAGATAAAGTATAATTTATAGTCAATTAGATATTGTAATTATTTGTATTAAGGTAATAAAAAGAAAGCTTTTAACTTGGACTGGAAAAAAAAGCCACATCGATAAATGTATATACTTGACGTTTTCGTACAGAGAGAGAGAGAGAGAGAGAGAGAGAGAGTAGGTTGTATATCGAATAGCGATTTGATTTAGGGTCATAGGCCCGTCGAGCCGGAAAATTGAACGGCAAAATCTACCTCCCGTACGATTTGCGTATACTCTATATAGGTATATACGTCACTCATCCTATGACTTCTTCTCTGTATCAGAATTGAAATGGAAATAAAAAAGAGAGAGAGAGAGAAGAGGGTAGATGAAAACTGAATGAGGATGTACATTGAAATCCTGGAGATTTGTTATGTTGTATAGGCTTGGAGTTTGGAATTTTTTACTTTGATCTTTTTTTTTTTTAGTTTTATTGTTTTTATTTGGTATAGTATAGTGCGTTGTGATAAAAATTAACTTTTAAGGATTGTTAAATTTTTTCTTTTTTTTTGGGTAACTTATGGTACACGAAATGGAATTTATAAATTTTTTATAATTTTTATTAATTAGGATTAGATAAATGATTGGGATTGATTTTTTTTTAAATCTAATTTCATGAAATTAATTAGTTATGTTTGGTAATATAAATTAAAAAGACTTTTAATGGAAAATAATATGCTATGTCATAAATGAAAATTTTAATTAAAAAAAAATTTTGGCAAGAAACAAATTTAAAAAATTTAAAAAATTAAATATATTAATTTTTATAGAAAATATTTATTTCAGGCAAATATACAGCTTCTGTTATGTTTGAAGATAAATGTAAACTACAATACATTTTTGATTCTCAAGATTAATCAAACAAAGTAATGCAATTCTATTTATCTAATTTTGTGTACAGAGATTTTTCCTCCTATAATGTACAACGTGGAAATATAATTTTTGCTTTATCTACATCCTACATGTACCTATTGATGTGTGTAGCATAAATAGAGATGCAATTTACAAATATACCTTATTGGTATTATAATGATACAGGGTGGACCATATAATCATCACATTTACAAATTAAGGCACAAACGGATCGTTCTTTTTTTTTTAATAGGATTAATAAAAATTATTACTTTTGGGTGCAAAATTTGATTTATCAAAACTAATTAACATTTTACACATGTGTAATGTTCCAATTACTTTGACTAACAACTTGTTTAAATTTTGTGCTTGAAAATAAAATTAATTTCATTTTATCAATAAATTAAAATGAAATTATACAATAATAATATTGTAAATAATATCTGAATACTTTATGCAAATTTCTTAATTAAAAATTAGATTTTTAGAGAAAAGTAAAATTTTGTTAAAATAAAAATTTTACAAAATAATTGAGATCAGCTATACTTTGCAATTACACAATTTATGGAAATGAAAGTAACAATATTCTTCGTGATAACTTTTTACAAAAAAATTATACGAATCATTTTATAATAAATGTTTTTATGACAATTACACCTTGATACATAAATATTTACCATACTAATAAATATTTTATTATTAAATTGCATTCATTAGAAAATCTTAAGATGAACTGAATTAAGCAATTATTAAACTTAATAAAGTGAGGATTCAATTTAATAGGTAAATATAAAATGTACAAGCTTAAATTTGAAACAATTTTGTACAAACTATTTTTCAGTAAGCAATTAAAAAAAAAATTCTTCACATACATATTTAGACATGCTAAAAATACAGATTTTTTTACATTCTTAAAATATATTTTAGTTATCGACATAATATACATATTTTACACTAATAGTTATTAACTCAGAATATACATTCAATGTAATTTTTAACTTTAGTACTTTTTAAACATTTATGTATTTATAAAATTAAATACTAATTATCGTCAGAGTATCTTCTTCAGTATTTACCAAAATACTTATGTAAAAAAAATTCAATAAATACTAATAGAAAATTCACTGTTAATAACTACCAATGTTCAATATTTACTTTTGAATACCAAAATAATTATTGCTTTTTGTAACTTCTTATATTAATTTTGTCACAAATAATGCTAATTTCTTATTATAATATTATTTTAAAAATTTCATTTTTATGTTTTTATGCATTTTCAAAAACATAACATTATTAATTTGATTGTTTCAAAATTTATAAAATATAAGTTAGTTGTGATATAGTAATTTTTGCTTACTATTTTAAATAGATCTTCACAATATAAGCAAATCTAATCAATAGCCTAAAGGAAGTTTTTTGAA
This sequence comes from Leptomastidea abnormis, assembly GCA_030522805.1. Taxonomy (NCBI): domain Eukaryota; kingdom Metazoa; phylum Arthropoda; class Insecta; order Hymenoptera; family Encyrtidae; genus Leptomastidea; species Leptomastidea abnormis. The sequence goes on from JAPYZE010001037.1 coordinate 10,478, forward strand.
AAAAATATCAGACATATTTTTCAAAATGTCTAGTTTCTGATAGTCTTCATACAAAGACTACAAATGGCATTTTCCTATTAAAGAATTTGAATCTAAAAAATAACAAAATGCAAATTTTTAAATAAATCTCTTCAAGATAATAATAAATAATGATGTACCAGAAAAAATATGAATTTTAAAAATTTATAATATGTTTTACAATTACCAAATTTTTAACGTAGAATTTTGTTATAATTAACAAAATTATTCATTGATTTTGGACAGAGACTATTAATGACTTGACACTGAGGAAAATTTCTGATTTTCTTAGACCAATTCATCAACTTTATGAATATCAGAAAGTAAAATACAAAAAATACATTCAATGCCTAACTTTTAAATTCTTCTGTCTCCTCAGAGAACTTTCTTGAAGCTACTGATTAAAAAAATTTATTAATTTTTACTCAATCAAAATTGGTTTTCAAGTTCATTGTATATTATTATACATGAAAACTTACTTTTAGGTGACAAGCTGAAAAATTCTATTTTCTTTGCTAAATTCTTCTCTAAGAAAAATAAACTAATGCAGAAACCAAAAGCAGTATGTTTTTTCGGTCTAAACTAAGCTAACAATAACATTTTTTGAGATTTTGGTAGGATTTAGGACCTAAGTTTCTCAATAGTTCATTGTCATAATTTTGCACAAGTCTTAAAATTTCTACAAAGTTGGTTGGGAACGTAATCTTTAAGACCCTGCAATTTTCACGAAGAACTCGACGTGTCATTGTTCTTATTCTGAAGCTGCTCATTTAACGACGATTCACTAAGTTCTCTAAGAATGTCACTAGCTTGTTTTACGTTTAAATGTTTGTCTTTCAAATGCTGCCCGTAGGCGTAACGCGACACAAGAATTTCGTGACACACCCTACACCTAAACTTCTTGCGGTCGTTTCCAGAAGGTGGAGGCAATTGAGGAAAGGTTGGTGACAACTGATTTGGCTGTTCCTCTTGCTGCTGTGATGTCATGTGCTGCTTTTGCATGTGCTGTGTACGCTCATCTTGCGAGCCGAATGATTTATCGCATACAAGACATGAAAGCTTTATTGGAGGCTGAGGGTTTAAATGTTGCGCTTCAATGTGTTCTCTAAAAAAGCACAAATTTTTTAGTTTTATTTTTATTTACATTACATTAAAATAATCTCAAATGAAGTAAAAATAATTGTAAAAAAAGTGAATAATAAGCAAATAATAACTTATTAAATTAAAAAAAAAAATTATTTTTCAAGACTTGTGTTGCAAAAAAAAAAATATACCTGAGAGATTCTTTTTCAAGAAAGCTTTTATTACAGTAAGAGCAGGTATGATTGTCATGAACTTTAACATGCTCTACAAGTTCCCTTCTAGGCAACCGCATACCACATGTTTCACACTTGGCATTCTTATGCATCAGATGCCTGCTATGACTTTTATCTATATGACTTTGTAGCTGCTCGATATTTGGTAGTTTGTTTGAACATAACATACAAGTCAAGTGATCAGAAGTTATATGTTGCCTTAAATGTACCAATAACGATTGCACATGATGGAATTTCTTTGAACAAGTTTTGCATCTAAGATCGTACAAGTCCACATGTGATGCCAGATGAGTCCTAAATCATAATGACAATTAGATAATTTTTATTTGTGTGAATAAATTTAATATATTAATCCTGAATACAAATAAAATTTATCATGAAAATTATTAACAATATTACATTATTAAATTTCAGACAATTTCTTACTTTAAAGATCTTTTTGTATAAAATGGACCAGAACAAAGGCCACAAATTAAAGAGCAAACATCATCATGATTATCTACGTGATTAAGAAGTTCCTTATTTGAACGAAATTTATGATGACAGATTGGACAGAAAAAGCATTCCTGATCTTGCCTTAAGTGACTTTCAAGTTTATGTTTTAAAACTTCTAATGAGGTTTCAAAAGATGCTGAACAAATAACACAAATTTCTGGAAAATGCAGCATAAAATTTGACATCAACTGTTTCAAACATGTTTGTGATTGGTTTCCATTGGATGCTATTGTTGGAAGTTCCCTTTGAGATAAAGAATTTGCAGCATTTTTAGAAATATTATTTGGCAACCTATAATTTTGAATAATTTTTATTGGATTGATTTCCATAGAATTATAGTGATTTTCATTGTATTCAACTTTTATTGGCGATTCCGTTTTTATCCTCTTGGTTTCAATACTATGTAAGTCACTGTCACCATAATGATCATCTTTAAACATAACTTTCTTTGGCACTTTTGATAAGTGACTAAAACTGCTATCACTTTCCATTTTTCTTTTTGTTATTTCTTTGATATCAAATTTATGTTGCATACTACTATCATATTTTTTGGAGTAAAATGAATCATTATAAGCTTTAACACCTCTATTGCTTGAATATTTACTTGATACATCAGACAAATTTATTGAAGATTTATCATCGCTATCAGAAATGTCCATCTCCTACAGATAATAGATGGGTTCATTTATATTCATTTAAAAAATAACATTAAAATCAAATATAATAAATATCATACCTCTTTTACTGGAGGAAATTCATATTTAATAGGCGGGCCAGTTGGAAGATTTCTATAAATATTTTTGGTCTTATCTGTTGGTAATATTTCTACTGATTTAACTTTAACACCAGAATTTTTTTTGTTTGGACTTTTGGTATAACGTCTTTGTTTGCGAGCACTTTCTACTTCTAATTTTGCCTCTTCTGAAGCATACTCTATTGGATAATCTTCATCACTCGATGTATCAATATTAGTTTCATTTTCAGCAAAATTGACTAAATTATAACACAATATGTAAATAAAATTAAAGAATAATGATTTATATACAGTTAAAATTAAAAATATACTATTATTGACGGAAATAAAACATTTTGAAGTAGAACTTACCATAACTTTGGTCTGCTTTGTCTAATTCACTAAGTAATTGTCCAACATTACTTATACTTGGTAAAGAATTATTCAATGATGATTTTAACTTAATTTCAGCCATTTCGCACTGGTCTTTAAAACAGTTCCAAGAATCGACAAGAAAAACACATTTTTTACACATCATTTTTGGTAGTTCGTCATCTTTTTGAACCTATATAAACACATGTTATTTCTTATTAAATTTTTATTACAATTTCTTATACAAAATTATGATGAAACAATTTGTGTTTGTTTCAAATACTAATTTTCAACTTAATAACAGAAAAACTTACATAATAAAAATGCAAAATAAGGGAAAAAAACAAGAAGACAAAGATGTGTAACGATAGAGATAAATTTTTAAATGTGTTTATAAACAAAACATAAGTATAATCTAAAAGCTATTATATAGTTTACAATAACCTAGAAAAATCTGTTCCTACTTATTACAGCACAGCTACTTTCAACCCTTCCATAAATAAGAATCATTCGACATCACAAACCAAACATTCGACAATCATAATAAACAAAACAATCAAGCATCAATACAACCCTTAACTTTTCCATTAAAACAAAAACATCCATCATCACTCGAACATCACATTCTCAAAGACTACTACTCCCAAACAACCATAAACATTGCAAAATTAAACCACTTCTACTAAAAAAACATAATTATCAAAATTATCAACATGACACACCACCAATTCAATACAATAAATCAACTTATATTTGAACAGAAAACAAAAAATTGTATGAAAACAGAGAATCCTAACCTCAAGCCTGATGGTGTTGAGTAGCTTGTCGGGCAGATCGTTCACGTAACAATCGTCAGAGAATATGGGCACTAGCTCGCCACACGTGGCCAAGCATGTCCTACACATTAATTGGGCCATTATTGTCGTCCGACTTGCAGCGACTGGCCGCACTTAACTTTTATTTCTCACTATGTATCCGACGTTCTTACAATTTTACCTATTATACAAGTAGTACATGTATATGGGGTAAGCTTTGAACTGCGAATAAGTATCTGAGAGGAACGCAACGTCCATTACCCGCCGCATCAAAACACAACTGATGCTTTCTCTCTTTCTCGTTCTTCACTATATATTTTGGTTTACGTGTGGGAGAGAAGGAAAGAGAATTATATATAGGTATAGATAGTGGAGGCGTCGCAGGTCAGGGAGTGCGCGCTCTTTTCGTGAATTTGCGCAACCGCGTGTTAACTGCGCGTGCGCGTGAGGCTACGCCAACGCCATTTGTTTTGTTTTCTTTGGATTTTTTAATATAGTAGGCTGCTTCGGAGTCTTTTAAGTATATGAAGATGAATTTTTAAATTATAAAAAAAGTAGAATTTCAAAAATGAATTGACGTTCTTTATTAATTTCTGTCTATACTGATACCTACATAATATGCATCTTTAGTCATTAAAATTAATCTATTTAAAATAAAAACTTGTCATCGAGAAACTGCTACTCAGAATGTGTAGATTAAAAAATTAATAATTGCATACATATTTTGTGTAGCTCTTCTGGTTTTTATAATTCTGGAAGCTGCTACCAGTGGCGGGAGCAGCGCTGTAAACTATGTATGGAACATCGGTTATAAACGGCACGTTAAATTGAACGATTTAAATTCATACTTTTTTTTTTACAGTATTGTAACTAATAAAAAATAGATTATAATTATTAAAAAATTATTTTTGTAAGAGATAAAAAAATTTATAGCTAGCTACAAATTGTTTAATTAAAGTACAAACCAAAAAATAATAATCATCCACTTCATATTTAAAAAATATTTATTACTTTAATTAGAAAAAAATAAATAAATATAAAATAAAATAAAAATAAAAATCTTGCTAACGTAACAAATCAATCCGATATCTCATCTCACGGCTAGAAAGAAGTTAAAGTATGCAGGTATTGGTCATTAACTCATACCGATCTGAAGCACTCAGCTATACCGATACACATATACTTATTATTTAATACATCTCCAGCAGTACACATAGTAAATAATCTAGGATGGTGTATGATACATAAACCATACAGGTATATACAGTTGCATCATATCTATATACGTATGTATATGTATACACCTACATAGAAAAGAACTCAGGGTGTCTATATACGTGGGAGACCGTACAAGAACCGGGTGTTAGTATATCGATTCCTTCTTTTTCTTCTTCCTACTCCCTCATATCGTATACATCCCCTCCTTTAAACTTTTTTTCTCTCTCTCTTTCTCAGTCACTCTTTCTTCAAGCTCAAGTTACGTTATGTGTCCAGTGCTATAGGTGTACGCATAAATGGGGGCTGTGTGTATACGCATCGTATATATACCGAAGTCCATAGATTCACGATTCAGCTACGGTATCTGTTAGCTAGTGGTCTGTGCAAATCTATAAGCACGGTAGAATTGTGAGGATGCTGATGATGGTGATGGTGATACTGGTGATGATCGGTGATTTTCGACTTGTTGAGATGGTCTGAACGAGTCTGGAAGATCGGCTGAGATAACAAAGTGATTTTTGAATTTTGGTGGAAGAGATGATGTATTAACAACTGGGGTGAGTGTGATTTAATTTGATCCGTTTTTTTTTCTTTTTTATTGATCGTGGGTAGTTTTATTTTTATGTGATTTTATTTTAATTTTTAATTATTTTGATTAATAAATTTGAAAAATTATTTTTTAAATGTTACTTGTTTAGTATCAATTTGGTAGAATTTAAAAAAAAATTTAGGTTTGATTATAGTAATTAAAATTTTTGTAAAAAAAGAAACTAATTAAATAAACGAAGAAATTTAATTATGGTTTGTAGACCTTTAACTGTTATAATTACCACTTGCGGTCATGTAGCTTAATGTGTTGGGAAAAACATTTTTCTTGTTATTTAATTTATACGAAATTTATAAATGTGTTTGTTTCAACGTTTTAATAAATAGAATCGTTTGTTTGAAATTAACTTGAGCGTTTGAAATATTTATCAACTGTACATCATATTTCTCACGTTATTTCTTTAGACATTCCTGTAATTATATAATCAAATAGTCAATCACCTATTAAGTTCAACGACACAAGAATGAAAGTCGATACCTACTATAAAAAAAATGTATTAGTTCTGTAACAATTAAAATTATTATTTTTTTTTATTTAATTGAAATAATTTTAATAATTATACTACGATTGATGATTTTTTAAAAATATTAACTACTCAGAATTAGTTTTTCAAAATTATTATTCGAAATATTGTTTTATGATTTAAATTTTTATAAACAAAAAATTTGAGAAAATATCAATGTCAAGAAAAACTAAAACTTTTTTACTGTTTCCAATGGTACGAAAGTTTTTGAAAGAAATTAATAATAAATTAGATTAAGATACACATTAGATTAGATAAAAGCTTATCAATATCCGAAAGAAAACTTTTCCAACTTCTTACCTGTTGTTTTTACTAACTAAACTTTACCCATAATATCTAACGTATCTCCCACTTTTTATTTATATTTTAATATTTTTTTTTTGCATTGGTACATCAAATTGAAGTAAAAAAACATTTGTTTATACCAATAATATTTCCAATCATTACGCATAAGTTTAAAAATTTTTCAAAATGACAAATCCAAAATCATACTCTAATATGATAATGTTGCTAATATAAAAGATGCACATGCGAAATATGAATAGATTTCATTGAATGTCATCGAACGGAAGTGTATGAAATTTGATAGCGGCTTTCTACAATATAAGTAGGAGTATATGCATAGCAAAGTTAGGCCTATTCTCACAACTTGAAATAATTATTATTTAAAAATTATTACATTTTGTGTTTCATTTAAAAAAAAATTATCAATTGTAGTCATTTTTCTATTATGAAATAATAGTTCTTATAAACGTTATGAAATTTAAAAATTTTTAAAAACATCAAATTTTTATCGTTAAAAAAATATTTCATCAAACAATGGAAATTACGTATATTAAAAGTAAATTTTCCCATACATCAAATACACTTGTCGATTACGTACAAGCAAAATACACATACGCACATGTACTAAAAAAATTTTCCTGAAACCAACATCAAGCTCAACCTTATATACCACGACTGTCAGTACAATAAACTCTTACCGATCATAATCCCATAAATTCGTTCATCTATTAAAAAAAAAAAAAAATCAAACCAACATCAACCCTTTTAAAAATATCTCTCTGCATATTTACATAATATAACTTTCAAGTTCAACCTACATAACACATATTACATATACACCTATATCGTATTACTTGAACCAACATCTATGCACACATCGCTAAACCCATCGTATTCAATTATCCCTACACACCCCACAAAATTTCCTATCATCCAAATCCATAAAAAATCCAAACTTCCGCAAATCATATCCATCACAGCATAAAAAAATCAAATTATTCATACTTGCATAAAATAAAAAAAAAAAATAGTTGACTCAAGCATCCCAGCCATTTACGGATGCGATCGCGAAAGATCGTTTATATATATACTTACCTATACACATACATACAGAAAGAGAGAAGTGAACGCGATTGCGCGATCTCTCAAGTGAAAGGCTGTTTGGTATCAAGCAAGAGAAAAGAGAGGAAGGTTTTTTTTTTCAGTGGAGAACACAAGCTGCGAGTATAAGAAAGAAAGAGAGAGAGAAAGAGACCACGCGCAGTCGCAGAGTAAAATAGCAGACCGGCATCCGATGAGTAAAAGAACGTTTATATACTTTCTGCCAGCAGTTGTGTATGTGTGTACAACCGGTGATCGTTATTGTATATGTAGCTGACGATTTTATATTTTAATTATATTAGTATATTTTGTTATTTTTTGTTCTTGTTATTATGGCGAAAGTGTTGAGTTTAATAAGTGAAAGATTGTTGCTAAATAAGTTGTGAATTTTATTTTCAGTTTCAATATATTTTATTATGATACATAGAGACAGAGTAGTTGGGAAAAATTTTAAACTTCTGAATTTATAATACCGAACTATATAGATTAAATATTTAACAGACACGTTAATAAGACTAGAGAAACAAGTGATTCACCTAAATGTAATGTATAGAGAAATGGGTTTTCAAAAAAAAAAAAAAAAGTGCCGTTATATTTTTTTTTTTTCTACTTCGATGCACAAGACAGCAGCATAGTGAATAGTGTAACTTTCGATTTATTTTACTGCAATTTACGTGAATTAATAAAAAAAATAAGAAATAATTAAAATAATAATGCCGACTATTAAATTTAAAATTTTAAACATATGATCATATACGTGACAATCGTCAAACAATTAAACGATATAAATAATATAAGTACATAAAACAATCGGTATTATACTATATATACAAAATCGTTAGCAAAACTTTTAAAAATTCAAAAGTGTATACCTAGTAGTGATATTAAAATAAAGCAAGTTCAGTTACTCGTGTCACACACGTGTATATGTCACACGATATAAAAAAAGTACAGTATTAACACGTAATACTACTGTTATTGTGATGTGTACACTTATACAGAGCTGAGTATACAAAAAAAAAAAAAGTTAATTGCAGGAAGCCGGTGTTGTGTATAAACGTGTTTTTAGTAGCTCTGAAAAGTTTTAAAAGTGCGAATGGTTACGATTAATCGAATATACTTACCATAATAGCAAGGAAGACGACTATTATTATATTTTATTACTCTCTCTCTCTCTCTTTCTTTTTATTACTTTCTCTCTTTCTCACTTACAATTTATTGAAGAGAAAGAAAAGGGTAAATGATATTATGGCTGAGTATAATACGAGAGATAAAAAGACTTGAATGGATGACCCTATTGGAACAGATGCAACGAGTGTGATATGTGACATTTGTCTACTGTATTTTAATATACACAATGGCTTTTAGGACAATTAAAATTTTAATGTAAGTTATCGGTTGATAATAATATATGATAATAATAATAGTGTTTGTTGATGATTTTTTTTTTATAAAAAAAAATAAGGAGGAGACTGATGTTGTTCATTACTTGTGTTTATTTTATTGAGATTACAAAGTGCAAGGACATCTGATAATTCAATAGATACGTGTATTTTAAAGTATATAACATTTTATTTTTTTTTTTTATTTATTTTATCTTTGGATGTACAACTTTATGTGGTAAAAGTGTATACTAAGATGTTTCGAATATTTATAAAATAAGGAGATATGGTTTAATCGTAATTATCGGGAAATAACGTAACAATACAACAGACGTTTTTTTAAAAAGGTCACGTTCGAATGAAACAATTGACGTAAAAAAATTTAATCTATTCTTACAACTTTATCAAGTTTTTTGAGTCATTAATGTTATACATAGCTGAAATGTAAACAGTCACGTAATAATTAAAAATATAATTATGCAAGAATTAATTTTGCCACTGTAAAAAAAAAGAACTTTTAATTTCGTGTTTTACTTTTTTATTTCACAGGATTTGTTGTGTAATATCCTGAGTAGTATACGAGAAATGTCTAATAATGTTGACTGACTTATTTTTTCTTTATCAATAAAAACGATTTTTTTTATTAATTAGTTTAAGTAATATTAATTAAATTAATTTATTTTTTATAATTAATGTATGTTATAAATTATAGCATTATATTTATCACATACAAAAAAAATTCTAATTTTCTAAACTTGAAACGAAAAATGCTGCTACCAATTCTTTTCTAAAAGTATTCGAAACAATAAATCAAAAATGACACCATAAACAACAACCCGATCAAATTAGTATAACCATCAAATCTCAAGCATATTTCGAAAACAGCAACATTCTCATATTCTAACACCCATAATATGACATCAGAAATCCCGTCCAGTAAGAAAACACAAACTAAACTGCAAAAATACATATCAGCAAACTCACTATATTACGAATTAAAAAATTTTTATTCACTTAGTCATAAATGTTACTAGGACCAACAAGGAGAAAAGAATACTCATCACGTTTATAACAACTAATGCTTATAGAACTCAATACGCGCGTTCTATCGTGTACCGATTTATGCGTGACGCTGATATTTCGGAATTTCGCTAAGAAGCTCTGATACCTTCGGAGTTGTGATTAAATTTATTTTTTTATAATTTAGCACGTGTATTATTTATTTTATTATTACCATAGTCTTGAAATGATAGATTTTATTATACTCCAAAAAAAAAAAAAAAAAAAAATCGGTTGACAAATCAGCATTTTTTTACCGATCAGGATGAAAATAAACTTTGTCAATTCGATTTGCCACAAATATATATAATTCGTCACAAAATAAATACAGTCTTAAAATCTGTCTTCTATTTCATCCTCTCAATTCATAATTTCTCAATTTTGTAATTATACTCGAAAGACCAACAGCAATGTATATAACTTACCGATCATTAAAGAAGCTTCCGTAGAACGTGTATTACTTAATACTCAGTGTATAGTCACACTCAATATAATATATAGCTTCACGACAATTATTTTAGATATATATAAATATAAACCACAAAAGACGCAAGACTCGTGTCGCGCAGTTATTTGCGATAACAACAGGCCTAATATCAATCGCGAAAAGTCACGATTTATACCGAGAGACTGCTCAACGATGAATTTTTTTACTTAGCGCCGCAGTACCAAACAACTCGGCGACACAATAAGACAATTTTCTACTGCGATCTTTCTCTTAAATAAACTTATTATACTTAAATTACATATATTTAAATAAAATAAATAAAAAAAAAATGTTTTGGGTACGCAGATATCGAAGCGGCCGTTGGCTTGCTAGAAAATCAAAGATACCAAAAATGATGTCATCGTCAACCTCATCTCTTCTGCTTTATCAAAACGACGAGTGCAGTCCATTATTGGAAGCTGGACCAATAAGCAGGACAACAAGAGCTGCTTATGCACTTGGACACGTGTTAAATGATTTGGCTGCTGCTATGTGGTTTTCTTATACTCTACTGTTTTTACAGAGAGTTGCTATGCTTGAGCCCCTTACTGCTGGATGTCTATTGTTACTTGGTAGGTAAGAGGGTTGTATGATGTTCAGGGGCTTGTGTGTTATATATGTTAGGGTATGAGTTTGGTTTGAAAAAAATGTTTTGTATTTTATTGTATTAGTTTTTTTTTTTATTCATGATATTATTTCGTGTTCTTAAGAATTATATTAGTTATTGAACAATATGCATTGTAAAATAATGAATAATTATTTTTTGATACTTAAATTTTTAATGTCTAGCTTAAGTGTACAAAGTTAAAACGTTAAAATACTTGTTATTATTGCGAATACTGTTGCAACAATATTTTTTTTATAAAAGTTTAAATTAGAAAATAATAAAAAAAAAAGGAACGAATTATAATAAAAATAATTCAAAATACTTTTAAATACTTAAATAATATTCTTAAAAATAAAAGAAAAACATACACAAACAAATTTTTTTTTTTTATAACACATACCCACAATCTTCACACCTCTAGAATATCATTTGATCAACTTCCTTCACAATCTCAATCTACATAAACCTACAACACACACACACATATCTTGATCTTCAAACCACAAAGTCAACCACAAAACAAGTTACCATCTTCTTCCAAACAAAACTCTCAACAAAAAAAAACCCCTTACCCTAGATAAAAAAAAAAACAACAAAACTAAATAAAACCTCATATTAAATACTTATATTTCACATTACAGGGCAGGTGACAGATGCTTTAATGACACCAGTATTCGGTGTCCTAGTCGATCGTTATTCAAAACGTAAAACCTGGCACGTACTCGGTTCAGCAATGGTTGGACTATCATTTCCCATATTATTTGGTAGTTTCATTGATAATACACATAGTTCAGGTGCCATGTTCTTATACGTACTTAGTATAGTCGTTTTTCAAACTGGATGGGCAGCTGTACAGATATCACATCTATCTATGATACCAGCACTTGCTAATACAGCTTTACTCAGGGCTGAACTTACTGCTATTAGGTAATTGTATATTTTTTTATTTATTTATTTGTTTATTTTTTTTTTTAATAAAAAGTAGTTGGTGAATTGTTTTGACAATTTTTTTTTGATTTAATGTATTAAAGTTTGTTTGTGTGTGTAAGGAGATGATTTGTACCGACAGGTAAAAAGGGAATAAATACGAGCTTTTAAATTGTAATTCAACTTGATTACACGTTTGTATATATGTGTTTGCTGTTAATTATATCAAGTAGCGTGCTGTGCACTACTTTTATTTTTTTTTTTTTTTTAATGTACAATTGACTTTCATATTATGTGCATGAAAAATTCATCATTTTTATTTGTGCAAAGGGAGAGAGGAAGATTACATACCTATATACTTATTTATGATTAATTATATGTTATGAGATTGATGAGCTTATGAAAGATTTAAGTGACTACTTGTTTTATGATAATAATTTTTTTAAAGGTGTTTTATAAAATAACCAGTGTATAAAAAATAGCTTTTAATATAATTATCGTTTATATACAAAATAGAATTTAAAATGAAATTGAAATTTAATAAAAATACTTGTTTAAACGAAAATTATTTATTTATTAAGATTTTTATCGGTAACGTGTGTAATCTTGCTATATTATTTATAGTAATTATACAGCTAATTGTATATAAAGTTGAATTAAAAAGGAGGAAAAAATGTACAAATTATTAAATCAACACATGTTATTTTTTTTTCCAGATACTCAGCACAAGTAAGTGCAGCGGTAATAGTTTTCGTCGTGACCTGGGCGGTATTACCAACAACCAACGATGCAAGTGCACGAATTGGACCACAAGACAGTTTTAAATTTCGCGTAAGTACCCCTAAAATTCAAAATTAATTCAACTAAAAAAAAAATTCCTTACTAAATCATGAAAAAAATTTTTTTTTTCAGAATATCGTAGTCGTACTAACACTATTCGGTGCAACCTCAACTATACTTTTCCACGCTTTTCTAAACGCTCGTCTACTAGAAACCAGTCCAACACCACAACGTCCAGACAGTTGCGAAGCAGTTAATTGTCTCGAAGCAGAATTAGGAACTTCTATTAGAAAACAAAAACCACCATCACCAAGTTTACAGAGAAGACGTAACAAATATGTTACATCAAATTGGCTGGATATTGGTATGCTTGGACGTGTTGCTCTGCTCTATGTGGCGAGTAGATTATTTGTTACATTGGCTACTGTTTATCTGCCACTTTATATTGAGGAGACTGGAGTTGGTGGTAGAGAAGCTCTTGCTACTGTGCCTATGTTATCTTATGGATCTTCGTTTGTTACGGCTTTTTTTCTTAAGCATATCAATCGGTCTTGTGGATCTAAGGTATGAATTTTTTTTGTGAATTTTTTTATTATTTTATATATATATTTTGGTGTGAAGTTTTTTGGGTGATAAAAGTGTGATTGATTGAAGTTGTTATTGGTGAATTGAATGAAAGATTTGGTAAGAATGTGACTGAGGAAATTTAAATGTGGAGTCTTATATTGATGAATAATCACCTAAATAAGAATGAAAGAGAAAAAGTTTAAAGATATGAGTTTAAACTCTTACGTTTTCTTTAATGCTAAGATTATTAGGCGATCCCTTTGAGTCTGACTTTAGTCAAGGCAAATTTTCATTGAATATCGTACGTAAAATGTGTATAGCACAGTATAATAAAAAAATTATACGTTGCACCTATGTACAAGGAAATTGAGTGAAAAGCACAATATTGTAATTAATGGAAATTTGCACTAAATCTCGAATATTTAAGCTGATTTATGTAACTTATGTAAAAAAGAACAGTGCATATAAGTGGCGGAGTGGCGTAGAAAATGTTCTCATTGACGTGCCAATCGAGCGACATAGAAGACTGTGACGAAGTGTCATGTTTTGATTACCATATTCAAATATACTCTAGATGTTTTGATCTGAAGGTAAGTTTTTTTTATTATTTACCTCTGTTATAATATATATGTTTATTTTTTTATTTTATTTTACCATCATAAAAAAGCATTTTTAGAATAAAGTAAACAATTGAAATAAAATAAACAATTAAATTATTAAAATAGAAACTTTTTATTAAACATAAAACTATATTAATTTTTGACGTACTGCAAAAATCTATGATACAAATCGAACAAATTTACAATAAGTATTTCAATCTGATTTAATAGATTTCAAAAATTCATTTAAATCGTATTATTTAAAAATTTTTTCCTGTCCATGACAAAGTTTCCTCTTAGCGCAAAAAAAAAAGAAGAAAAGATATTTGAATTCTTTTAAGAAGGTCAATTACATTAGACATCTCATTTTCAAGCTTTTTATTTTGGAAAAAGGAAGGAAAAAATAATTTTATAATATTATAAAAATATATTGAATACTATTTTAACTAACAATATTTATATCCAGATTTTAATTAAATTCTTACTACAATATCATTTGTAAAAATGGACACTAAATCAAAAGTTTCAATAATTCAAAAGACGGAAATCAAAGTAGTTAATTACCTTGAAATGGATAAGACAAAAATCAAAATGAAAGAAGAGATACCTAATAAAGAAAAAAATTTTGTCAAAAAGAAAACATTACTTTCATACATTACCAAAGAAGAAGATATACTTTGGGGTCGTATTATAAAGCATTCAATATTATTTGCTTTAGCCATCTACTGTTACTTAAAGTTTCCATATATTGAAAGATATAAAACAGTTTTATATGGTAATAAATTATGATTCTTTAATTCTATATAAGTTGCAATTATTACTATTAATTAATAAATTATCAAAATTCAGCCTACATTACAAATATATTCACTGGATTTGGCATATGGGCTGGTGCACATCGTTATTGGACTCATAGATCTTATAAAGCAAAAGTGCCTTTACGTCTACTATTACACGTTGCTTATGTCTCGAGTTTTCAGGTAAAAGTGAATAAGAAAGCTACGTTTTTTTTTACGTATTTTTGATATATATAATATAAAAATCGTAATTACAGGTGCCAATACGCATGTGGGTCAAAGTTCACCGATTACATCATAAATATGTTGATACAGATCTTGATCCTCATAACAGTACACGTGGCTTTTTTTATTCTCATATTGGTTGGTCGTTTGTCAAGCGATCTAAAATCATACATGAAAAATTTAAGACGCTTGATATGAATGATGTTGATTCTGATCTTCTGGTCAGATTCTTTGATCGGTAAGTTTTTTTTTTTATTTAACTCCTATTTAAATATTAATGTCTCATTTTTTTTTATTTTACAGTTACTTGATTTTATTGGGATTATTAGTCAATTTTATGCTGATTGCATTGCCAGTTTTATTATGGAATGAAAGTTGGTATTTCTCGACTATGGCTCAGTTTATGCGTTTTTACTGGGGTATGAATATGGGCTTGTGTATCAATAGTTTTGCTCATTTATATGGCGTCAGACCTTACGATAAGTAAATACTTTTAATTATTTTATTATTGAGTACCAAGTTTTTTTAAGACAATAATTTAAATAATAATTTTTAGAAAAATCTCATCTGTCTACAGTAAATTTGTAAATTTTATAACTTATGGCGAAGGACTTCACAATTATCATCATACTTTTCCAAGCGATTATAGTACACCAGAATTTGATACTCGATTTGACTTTCACGGAAGTGCAATTAGATTTTTTTCTAAAATTGGCTGGGCATATGATCTTAATCAACCAATGGATAAACTTGCTAAAATGATTATTGATAATAGAGGTGATACAAAACTTTTAAAAAATTTAATGCCAAATGGAAAATTAAGTTGGAGACCTTACTAATTACGTTGAAGTTAATTTTGAGATGATTGATACGGATAATACGCAGCTTTGAGTTCAAATTTATAATGTTAAAAGTATATTTATAAATAAATTATTTTCATAAATTAACGTGTATACAGTTATAAAAAACTTGACTTGTTATCGAATTCATGATGATTATTTTAGCAAAAATATTTTATGTCAGATTTAAAATTCGACTTTTACTTCTACTTATAAAATACCAACTCGTAACATTTGTAACTTTTCATCATTCAATCTATATCCCCATATTTATTCTAGCACATCTGTCTATTTTTTTTCGATTACACGAACAAAAATAAAACCGTCCCTTGAAAAACCGTTAAGAGTCACACAGCCGGAAGAAGGGAGGGGGGGAGCATCACTACAGCGGAAAAGCCGTGGAAATGGTAAGGGTGAACGTTTTATCCAACCCCTGATATTAATCTACGACTGCAGTCTGTTCTGGTAAAATTTTGGTTTAATAAATTTTTGGTGAGAGTATAGGTTCAAATTTGCACTTGTGGATAGATCGATATAATAAAGGGTATGTTGAGTTTTACCCTTTCTATTTTCACGGTTTGTTATTTTTTAGTTTTTGACTCTTGAAGAATATATATATATATATATATATATATATATATATATATA